>JAUCBJ010006011.1:0-16846 GCA_032718475.1 Nemertoderma westbladi | reverse complement strand
ATAAGCACCCGGATTATATTCAGCAAAAAGAACAAATTGATTGCGAGGATAGCATTACGAACTCCTTCGACGATCCAGTAGTAGTCTAGTTTGTAGAAATCCAACCAGCATATGGTGGTTTCGTCATAAACTATCATCACAACCATCCATGTTAATACAATTGGTATTGGGAACACTGAAATGGTAACAGTCAGTGTTGTAGTTACTATAGTTACATGCTACTACTACTACTAGGTCGAGCGAGCTCGGACAGTGGAAATGAGATCCTTCCAGGCTTCCCGATTCTCCATAGTTGTCGCAATTTCGTTTCTCTCAATTCCAGTTCCCTTTCAAGTTGGTCTAAATGTTATAGCCGGTCGTCCACGGCGGGTACGCTTTCTTTGTGTTGGTTGCCAGGAAAGTAGATCTGGTATGACCTCGTCTACTTCTCCAGCAGTGCCCGCGGAATCTTAATCTGCGTTCACGAGGGTTGTTGATACTGGTGGTATAGTGTTGTCTCCAGTTGATGTTTTGGGCTACCTTAGTAGTCTTGTAACAACCATTAATTCTTTGTTAAAGTGTCAAGGGAGGTCTCACCCCCGTATACAAGTAGGCTTACACTTTCCAATGTGGTTCGAAAGAACTTAAGTCTTCAGGTGCCTGGAGATCCTGGACTTCCAGATCATGGTATCCATTTTTGATAGAGCTACCCAAGCCTTGGCTTTCCGAACTTCTATGTCTTTTTGCTACTCTCTATCCATGACCCAAGGTACTGGAAGTCATCGACCTTCCTTAGTTGATTATTATCATTGGTTGTCAAGTTTCCATCAACATTAAAGGTCATGAATTCGGTCTTGGTAACATTTATATGCAATCCAACCTCCTTAGCAGCCCTCTCCACTTTATTTAGTAGAAGCTGTGCATCTGCTAGCGTATAAGAGAACAGGGCGATGTCATCCACAAAGTCGGTTCTGTGACTGTAGTTGCCGGATATCTACTACTTCTGCGTTCTTGTAGTGTGAATCCAAGATCTTCACCCTTCCTTGAAGTCCTCATTGCGTAATCCAGTATAAATATGAATAATAATGGCGCCAATGTGTCACCTTGCAGTACACAAGCCAGGATTTAGAAGATAGTTCCATGGATAACCTTTACCATTGTAATTAATTGAAGAAAATGTAGAGGAAAAAAAGATAATTGGAGTAAAATTGAAATGTACCTACATAGGAAGAAAACTCATTTCCTCTTTAATCAAAGAAAAAATTAGGAGAATGGGCGGGGCGGGGCCTTCACATGTAAAGATTAGGATTAATGGATTTTCAATAATATTTACATAATCTTGTAAATTAAAAAATATCAGCCGCCTCATTAAAAACATTGTGCTGGATAGCGTCACCAGCTTCCCTGCTTTTAAATTTTTCATTATATGTGCCTTTATACAAAGATTATGAATATATCATGCTGAGTAATTATCTATCTATACCTATAAAAGTCAAATTCTCTTTGTCTGTGTTCGAACTCCTCCAAAACCGGTGGAGGGATTGCGCTGGGACTTGGCATGTGTGTATAACTTTAACTAGCGGTCGTTATAGGCCACTTTTCGAAAAGTTTAATTCACCTTCGGTACAGTACCGGCATACGGGTACCAGTGGGATGACGGGTGGAGGGATTGCGCTGGGACTTGGCATGTGTGTATAACTTTAACTAGCGGTCGTTATAGGCCACTTTTCGAAAAGTTTAATTCATGTTTGGTAGTGGAGTGCTGGTACTGGTACCGGGACCGGAGGGATACCAGGTAACCCGCCTTGGGTATTGCCAGCTAGTTATATATATAATCGACTTGCGCCTTGCAACTCATTTCGAATGCTATGCCTGCTTATGAACTAAGTTGCACAATTTCCAATCACCCATGACTTTCGCTAGATTATCTGCACCTCTAAGGCCAGTGCTTTTTAAGCTGAGACTTATGAAAGTCATGGCCTGTGCATGTGCAAAACACTTTCCATGAGAAATTAATCAAATTGATTGTGTCCTTTGATGGACCTAGGGACTGAGTACTAATTTGGGCTTAATGTCCTGATTCTATATATTTTCGAAGTTTATGGGGTGTAAGACTCTTGTGCTTACCATTAAGTTAATATATGAGAATGTCCTGCAATCAATTACCAATTAGATCACAATAATAATAATTATAATCGCAATAAAATATTGCAAAAAATATTTTCTCTAAATATATTTACAAAACCATTAAAACTGAATAAGAGCAACAGTTTTGCTTCTCTTGTTTTTTTGTTGCATTTTAGCTATAAGGAATCAGTTTTCTTTATGTTGTGATTGTTATTGTTGTCGATCTTCAAATTTATTCAATTAATTTCCATTGTACAGCAGTCTAGCTACTAGCGCGATAACTATTGTGTTTCCAGTCTTATTGAAATTCTACAAATATTATTAATTGCTTATGATAAACAAAATGATATGAAACAAATGGACTACAGGCGGTGTGTCTTCTAAACTTATAGGTTGAGATTTGTAGATGTGTAATTCAACTGCGGGCTGCAAAACTGATGTACAACAACTGATGGCCAGTATTATTACTTGGACATAGGTGAATTAATTGTGTGCTGGTGGAAACGTAATTGATTTATATGATTTCTTAGATATCCAGTTGCAGCTTTAGTACATTTACCTCAAAAAACATTTACTAGAAACATATTCTGCAAACATTTGAATTTGACAGATTAAATATTATTTTGAATGTGGACTGGAGCTACAGTCCACTAAAACTTATCATCAATTGCAGACAATTTCCTCTATATAATGTGACAAAAGGGTAGCACGAACTTAGTTCCAATCGCACATTTTCAAAGGCGAACTTGGTTCCAATTGAAACGAATTTAGTTCCAAAATAAATTTTACAAAATTTTCCAATTGAAGCGTACTTTGTTCCAATCCCAGAATATCAAAACGAACTTAGTTCCAATGTATGCGAATTTAGTTCCAATGCATGCGAATTTAGTTCAAAAGCCAATGGAAGCGAATTTTGTTCCAATGGGTACAAACTTAGTTCCAATGGGTACAAACTTAGTTCCAATAGGTACGGATTAGTTCCAATGTTTCAGTCGTGGGGATAGCCACGTAGTAGGCGAAGCCTATTGCGTATTTCCACTATTTGAGGAGGGTCAGGGTCAACAATAATTGTAAATAAATGTAAAACCCTTCTGTCATTTTTGAAAACGAATTTGTATTAATGAATTAAATGTATTATTATATATTTTGAAATATATATTAATCACGAGTATACTGATACTGACTTACTGAATCTGTAGTATTATATACTCAAGTCATGCACATGCACATTGTGCCTTTTTCACACCAAATACAATATTTACCAGTTGTTTCGGTTTAGGTGTATGGGCGTTGTTTGGGTTAATAGGGTGGGCGTTGTTTGGGATAAGATTGTTTTGGTTAGGAGGTTGGGCGTTTTGGGTTAGGTATTTACAATTATTATTTAACCATCCACCTAATAGTGTCATTAAACATATTCTTCGCCTACTACGTGGCTCGCCCCACACCTGAAACATTGGAACTAAATTCGCTTCCATTGGAACTAAATTCGCTTGCATTGGAACTAAGTTCGCATCCATTGGAACTAAATTCGCATCCATTGGAACTAAATTCGCATGCATTGGAATTCAATTCGTTTTCGTTTTTCTCTAGTTATTGGAACTCTAAGTTCGCTTAAATTGGAACTAAATTCGCCAAAATGGGAACTAAATTGGTTTCCATTGGAACTAAATTCGCTAAATTCGGAATTAAATATCATAGAATGATTCATTAGATAAATGAGAATTATATATTACATGCCATTAACCATGCGCATCATCCTGCTGTATGTAAGTACATGTACAGTACAATCAGGCAATCGGAAGTGCATAGTAGGGTCTGCCAAATGGCAGCACAGTTTCTTCTACTGTCCAGAATAAATTTAACTTAAGATAAGATGATTCTGTGTGATTTTCATACCCTTGATAGTTTATTTAATGTAAACCATGACTTGTAGCCTTTCCATATTCGGAGGTATTCAGCACATCTTCGAATACAAGACTCTAGGTAGCAGAACCTCTTGGTAACCAACTAGGAGCTATGACTAAAGGCAATGATGACCTGCTAGGGAGAATCGAAGTTAACAATAGGTCTTTATGGCATCTACAAATGGACCAACATTGGATGCTACTTGTTCTAGACTAGTGCTGAGTAGTCCCTTGAGCACAATCCAATGTTTCTGACATTAAAACAAGATCATCAGCAAAGTCAAGCTAAGTCAATTGTATTGGTGATTTTCCTCTTATTCTACTAATACTGGCTGGTTGTATTCGTACCCCATCTATATAATGTTTGTCGAGAGACATTTGTAGTACATAGTCCACCACAATACATAATGAAGATGAAAAGCACCAGAGTGTCACCCTGAAGAAGTCCATTCGACATTTCAAATGAGTCTGTATCTCCATCGTTGTAGAGACAAATGTTGTGGACCCATTTTGTTTCAGATAAGGCATGCGCCTTTAAACAGGATACCTTATGATGAGGTTCATCATTATTCTGTTGAATAGATTAGCTGCAACTCGATAAGGTTCAATCATTGCGCAGTATATGTCTTGGAGAATGTGATCGATTAGGAGTAAGTATTCATGGATGTTGATTACATCATGGGGGTACACTATCGATACCACAGGCTTTATTTGCTTAATAGAGTCTGTACAGTAGGTTCTACTTCAGAAAATGTGATATTACATATGGTGATGTCTTTGAGTACTGTGGAGGACACATGATTTACAGTGAAGATGCATGGAGAAGATGCATAGAGAAGATACATAGAGAATCTTGTAAACATAGTAGTACCTATCTATTATCTCCATATTAACTAATTTATTCAGTTTCAAATCGGGGGAAAGAAATTGAAATGAGTCCCTTGTTTTTGTCAAACTTTTTAAAGCAAAATGAGAACAACCTCATGGATTGGGGAGCAAAGTCTTCATGATTTGTCGATTATACCCATAAATCGGTCCATGAACAGAGAATCCACTACTGGCTTAAATTTATCACAAATGTCAATATGAACTAATATATTCATGACCTTATTCAAAGGTGCAAATCATGAGTCTATTACACACTTGAATCTGCAGATAATTAAGTAACATGATGTGCAGTGCAAATTTTCCCAAAAAAAAAACAAATTCTATTCCAATATTTTTCTATATTTCATGACTTACACCATCCAATTACATGATATAGCACAAAGTTTGGTCTCCATTGTATCGATATCAACACTGTATGTAAATACAATCCTTCGAGAAACATCCATGTGAACACAGTTAATCGGCAATACTCGATGAGAACTTTGATTCCTTCACAAAGGTATTTCTAAAAAAACAATTATTTTTATTAATTATTACTGTAGTTTTAATAAATTATGATGAAGAGAACGTTAGAATTTGGTTAATCGAACAATTAGTTGGCTTTCAAAAAAATTTTAAGCACAATTACGATTATTTTAAAAATCCATTACATCATATAATTTTGGTTGGTGAAATAATTGGAAAATTGAGCCTATTTATTTTAGTTAGAGCCAATAAACTAATTACCATTCTCATGTAAATCGTTTTATCCATGATTGTGGGTGCATTATACATGATTCGGAATGATGATAATTTAATACCAGCAGGTCAGAGACTGGAAGCAGTTAGCTGTAACAGGTACAGTTGTTGTAGTTTCAGTAATTAGTTTACTGATGGGCATGAAATTACCACATTTTCTTGAACACTTGCTCCCTTAAGAAACAACATTGTTATGGCAGGTGGAGAGGTCAGGGTGGATATCGCCCACGGAGTTTCGATTCAGCAAACGGGATCCCACCAACTAAATAAATTAATTGGGTTGGAATAATGCAACGGTGTCCGGGGACAAGTTCCCACCAAAACATAATCCATACCAAAAGCCGAAATATTAATTACCTTTAGTTAATAACAAACTGGTTGCCTAGGATACCCAATCAGATCCTTTGAAGTCAACAGGGGTGCTTGATAGTAGGGAAATTGACCCTATGCTAAAGGTAATTACTGTGCCTGGAAGTTTGAATGGATTCAGTGGAGGGATTACTATAAATTGCACAAGAGATAAATACTTAACTTACATATGCTACAACCATATAACTTGTATTTGTACTTTTTTGAGACGTGTTTGTATTTCTTATTGCTTAATAAAGTGATGCCATCTAACTTCGGGATGCAGTGGTGGAAGATGGAGGTGTGGTATTGACAAAAACATCAATGATGTATAAATAACCGAATATATGTTATGTAATATATATAATGAATGAATAAAAACAAGGAAGTGGAACTGGTTAGGCATATTTGTCATCTCGTGGACGACATTGTATGTGATGCAATGAGTGATGAGAGTCACCACAAAGGTAATAGGTATTTTTCAGAGATGATACTAAAACCAGTACAAGAATGGGGATTAATCTTCCTCTTTTCAAGATCTGTAAGGGTCAATATCTGGTCAATATATACCTTGTTTGTAATCGATTCTAGAAGAACTTACAATTTCGTTTTCTTATTTGCAATACGATCCATTATGATCATGATCATTAAAATGGTAATTTCAATCTCAATACCAAGGAACAATATTATAGTGGGCTTATTAAAAATAACTCTGGGGACCTTAAACACTTTTCAAGTTATGAAAAACGTTCTTCATAGACAAAAAATGTTATCTTACAAAGACATGACTCTGACCTGGAAGTTGCTAACAGATTCAATGATAATGCATTGACTAAATTACAAGAGAATGCTGCAAAGATGTATAATCCACCAGGCAAGTGCAAGTCAAGGCATGTGTTGTGTAGGATCTTAAGCTAAAGCTAATCACGACAAATTGTAGGTAAAATCAAAGCACTATTATGGCAGAACATTAATTTTCCACTGTTGAGTATTTCCTTCCATATTTATCTTATGAATTTTCATTAAATAATTAATATTTGCTACCTCCCAGGCTCTATGTAAAATTAATTAATGCGGTAGTGGGAAACAATTGTTGTATTACCAGTGATTTAACTTAACAGTGATGTAACAGATGTAACAGTGATTTCCCTGGCCAATGCCTTAAACATTTAGGAATAATCGACTGTTTCCCCAACTTGGCACACTGCAAGCCCTTATTTTAGTGCACCCCTATATATTCATAGTCAGGCTACATACATAGACACTCTTTGACCCTTACGGCCCTAGCCGTTTCGGACTCCTTATTAGCGGATAATTAATGATCCGGACAACAAAGCACTAAGAGAGACAAATGAATTTTGATTATATTCCCCCTATCTGAATTTTTTACCATGTTTGAGACATAGCATAATACTTACCGTACGAAATATTGTATTCCGTTGCTGATCTTGTGACAGGGAATTGTGAATTTTCACATCTGTGTTGGTAACTATAGCGCCAATAAGCCAAATGAAATATGCTATGAATAGGTTCCTGTGGATTCTCACCCGGTTACATGACAAAACTCTACAAAACAAAAGGTTGTAGTTTAATATAAAAAGTCTAATATATATCTGTCAAATGATACAATGTAGAAATGAAGAATAATGATGGTAATGAAGAAAATTGTTACCGTAGTTACCAAGCTACTGGAGAGTTTAAGCAATAAACAAAGCAGCCAATGGAAGGGAAGCCAACCCAGATTGGCAACCCAAAACTACAATGATAGATTTAGTTGGCACTAAATATATTACACAACACAAGTAAGGGGAACAATCTCACTATTAAACCCCATGGGGTGCAGTATAGTGTAGGTAATAATGTATAACAATATGTGTGGGGCGAGACACGTAGTCGGCGAGCCTTTGCATACGGTTCATATAGGGCAAATGGGGCATGTCCGTCTGTCTGTCTGTCTGTCCGTCCGTCCGTCTGGTAAATGTTTGAACGCGAATTTCTCGGCATCGCTCGTTCGGAATTGAACCAAACTTAGTAGGTAAGTAGTAGAGAGAAAGTTTAGAAAGTTTGTAAAGTTTGGTGAAAAATCATGCAGTCTGACGTCAGCTACGACAGATTATGTGGTTTTTAGAAAATGTTAAATTTCTCGGGAAGGCCTCATTTTCCTGAGCTGAAATTTTGGTGGCCTGTAGAGAATCATGAAGTCTATCTTTTACGAAATTGAAAAGTTAAGACATTTAATTGGGGATCCGCTAGAGACTCAGAAGTAATGACATAGGCCTACCGGTACGGTACTGCTGTACAGTGTTGCACTGGTAAGTACGAAATTGCAGAATAACAATTTGACACCACCTAGCGGATTAACATATGATTGTATATCGAATGAATACATTTATAGCATGGGATATTGGGTCCAAACTAGACATGCCCCATTTGCTCTATATGAACCGTATGCCAAGGCTTGCCGACTACGTGCTGCGCGAAGTCCCCACGAACGTGTATCCATATAACTACAGAGAAAGCCAGATTTAGTAGCTGGACGTTAATCAGCTGACGCAAACGCTGGGCCAATCCGAGCCTCAGGATTGGAAAGGCTGCTAGTATGGATATTAGTTGTGAGTATATAATATGCTGTAACCTCATTATTAACGCTTTATCTACCACATTTTAAAAATGGATGCCAAACAATGCCTATCATAATTATCATTTACTCCTGGCCCAAATAGCCCAAAAAAATCAAAATTTTGATTTGGTGCCCCGTGGCTTTCGAGATATTTGACTGGCTTTAGGAGTCAATCTGGTAAACAATGGAAATAAGTAGGAATGGTATATATATAAATGCTATACCAGTATTTGGCTATTAAATAAATAAGAAATTATTCTTAAATCCAATCTTGTTTAAATCTATATAATTACAGAGGAGCCACTATGAATCTTCAACACCCCAAAGGGCACAGAACAGCTGTGGTGAGTATAGTTGTTTCATCCGAGTTAACCTTAGATTAGAATGAGTGTGACAACCAACCATCGACCATACCACGATGTGACAATGTACCTGGATTGGAAGGGCAAAGGCAACTTCGATCATCTTTTTCTGATAGCTGTAGTATAGATAACAATAGAATTATATTAAATCGCATCAGGGATCCCATTGAGAGACTGCTCTGTGGAAATCAGAATGGGTTCCGTAAAGGTCGTGGGACCATGGAACCCATTTTGGCACTTATAAGGATAATTGAAGAGTTTTCAAAAAAGAAAGACAGGCATCTGGCTGTTATCTTTGTTGACTTCTTCAAGGCCTTTGATTCAGTCTCCCGCTCACATATGTTCAGCATACTTTCATTATATGGGATTCCTGATGAAATTATTGCAGCAATCAGATCAATATACGATGGTTCGACAACATTTGTGTCTACTGTTGATGGTGACACAGAACCATTTGAAGTGTTATGGGGCGTCCTCCAGGGAGACACACTTGCACCATTCTTGTTCATAATTGTGGTTGACTATGTTCTACGCATGTCCTTAGATCATCATAATGATGATGGGGTGATGATAACTCCACCTAATGGCTCCAGAAGTCGAGGAAATCCTGCCAAGTACCTAACTGATCTAGACTTTGCTGATGATTTAGGAGTACTCTCAGAATCATTAGAACATGCTGCTTCTAGTGTTGGTCTTTTTATTAACTCCAGAAAGACCAAAATTTTGACAGTTAACTTTGAAAGTTCTCAGCAAGTCTCTGATCGGATGAGCATAAGCTCAAAAGATGGTATGCTTGAGCATATGGACGACTTCTGTTGTCTGGGATCATGGATCCGGAAGTCAGGTGAGGCCCTTCGAATACGTAAGGGAAAGGCATGGGCAGCCTTGAATAGGCTTTCCAGGATTTGGAAGTCACCGAGAATTAGTCGGAAACTTAAGGTCCGATTATTTAGAGCAGCAGTAGTTCCAGTACTCCTCTATGGGAGTCTAAGCTGGGCTCTAACTGCTGAGGACACCAAATCTCTGGATGCCACATTCCCAAGAATGCTACGCCGGGTTCATTGTGTCAAGTACAATGCACACATCTCCAACCAGACACTATATAACATTGGAGGTGTCTCATTGGTTCCCCCAAGCTTGACACTAGAACAAAATCGCCTCCGCTTTGCAGGACATTGCTTTCGCCGTGAGGACCAGCCAGTGCATAATCTTGTTCTTTGGCAGCCTCATGGAGTGAATAAGCATGGTAGACAGCCCATGACTTTCTTGAGACGCATCTTAAAGGACACTGGTCTTGAAGATGCGGATGATCTAGCAAATGTCATGGGTGATAGGGAGTTGTGGCGGCGCAATTTTGTCGACAAGCCGGCACAGCATTCTTAAAAATGCAGCTGCAATGCAGCATGCCGATACTAGTAGTAGTGATAGCTGTCTCCACCAACAGTGGGGTGTTTCAGTGATAATATCACATTATGTCGTTGATGGAAAATGGTGAGGGAGCCAGATGATATGCATATATATACATACATATATAGATACAACATTACATTGCACAGTAGAGAAAAACTTCCTGTAACTCCAACCATCTGATGATCTGGCGGTTTTGAATGGGAGCAGTGTTCCTGGTATTAACTGAGGCTAGTCTAGTGACTCACCTCAGATTCACCAATGGCTTGGTTGGTCGGGGTGAAACATTAGAGTAGCCACCAACTACAGATTCATTCACCCCTCGATATCTGGCCTTCCTGGTAACCCTGGGTTTGGGCCAGAAAGCTTTGGGAAAGGGACTAACAGAATTGCTGGCTATAGTACGGGTTTGGGGTGCTTTTTTGCTGAGTCAGCTCTCGGGGCAAATACCACACCTGGTTTGCCATTCCATAGGGAGGGTGTCGCAGTTGCGTCAGATATGGAGCCCATCACCCATACCTACTCTGAAGCACATGACCGACCATTGGCTATGTAGCTAATCTGCTGATAATCTGCTAATAGGCCATGCTCTATACCCCTGCCGTCTGGTACAGTGGAGTGCACTCAAATTGGAGATGATAGCACTCTTCCCAGAATGAAGGGGAGCTGAGTTACAGGACCAGATTGTGCCCTTAGTAAGAGGGTCTATGCAGCCACTGGAAGCTCCTCCTTTATACTGCATGGAGGTGCCAAGTTATCTGGATCAATGAATATTTATATGGTAAACCGTCTCATCACCTAGTCACAATTTCAAGGTAGTCCATAAATCCATTGCTCTCTTTCACAAGTGAAAAACAGAGGCAGTTGAGCAGTTTGACAACTCCACCCGGGTTTCCAATGGTTTACCATATCACTGCTGTATACACAACACAATAGTGCTTACGCATAATACATTAATTACAATAAATTAAGTAAAAATGCAGAATACTTCAGCAATAATACAAATATTCTGCTACATAAAGTAGTAGTTATCTTATTAATTAATATACATAACCTACACTACTGTAATGGTAATCAATGAATGAATGCATGACTAGGTAGTTTTGAGTCACCTTGTCTCTTGACTCAGTAATGCTGAACTACGTAATGGTATATATGATACTCTGGTATTGTTCTGTACACACATAGAACAGTCCATGTACTACCCAACTATCCTCACTGGACCTCCAGTATGTATGGAAGACTACAGCTTCTGGTAGGCCTACATCTTCTTGCTGCTTTGTTGACCAGACCGCTACTGAAAAAAACACTTGTCTACCAGATGGACTTATTAGTACATTTTGATTTATTGCTTTGGTACTAAGTCAATTTTCTTGCAATGATATTTTATACCCTCAAATATTTCGATGCTAGCTATTATTTTGATATGTCCCCAAATTAGGTCAGAGATTTTTTTACCGGCCCTAGAGACACAGATGTTAAGCTACTCTCCTACTATCCTATGTTATCTATTTTATAATTTTGACTCATGATACATCCGCGTGGTGCATCTGCATTATTGGTTGAGATTCCTATTGTACACTCTAGGTGTTACTCCTGATTACGAACTGAATGAACAAATAATAGGCAACAACATCATTGATGAATTGCCATATTCGCAACACACGCCGTATCAGATGTTACATCTCAACAGCAAATGCTAGGAAACTCATTAAAGTTCTTGATTAAAACAATTCCTGTTTAAGCACAACCAGATATACTACCACCCACAACCTTCACTAAATTATTGTGCATGGTTGAACACCAATGCTATGCTCCTATCTTTGGACATTAATTATTATAAAAGTATTCTGTTACAAACTTTTGCCGGTTATTTATAAACCATGTAACTCATTCCGTGCTATAGACAATTGTACGATATGAGTAGGCCTACCCCAATTTCAAATTGTACTTAATCAAAAGTGTTTCTTATTGTTTTTATTCTTGAAATTTGATTCTTGAATTTAATGACTTTTAATAATTAATTTTAATTTAATTTTAACACACAACGCTTTGTTGTAATAAAGAAATATAATATAATTGACTTGAAATTTGTCATCTGACTTACGAGTTTAAGGTAGCTACAGTAGTGTTTTATAATGTTAGCTTGTGTTTTTCAAAAGGGTTATTTTCGCAATTATTGAAGATGTACCTCGAAACACCCGAGGCAACCCTAAGGGATCCTCTTGTTGGGTTCAGGTGGATGGAAATGCACAAGCAAAATCTCTTACACAGATATCTTAGCACTCATTGATTAAAAAAATAAGTAAGGACTATTATTAGATAAAAAGTTAGCGAAATTCAACTATTCTGTCCGAGTTGGCTGGCAGGGTTTTAGCACGAGCGAAGAAAGTGTTAAAATGCCAACGAGTGGAAAACTCAACACACGAGGGCAGAATATCTGAATTTTGCTAAAGAAAATGAGTGGAAAATAGTGTTTTCCGTTATGTTTTTATATCGAATATATTGTTTTATTTGAAAAAAGTATCACCAGTGTTCTCACAGTGTCCTTGGATTTCTTAGGCTTCTTAGAATTTCCTACGAATTACCAAGAAACACCCCCAAAAGATACCAAATGACCCAAAATTATTCAAAAATACCTAAAAACTGTAACCAGATCCGTCGTTCCCTTACCAACTTACAGTTAATAAGGTATTTTTGAACTGTTATTGGGGTAGGTATTTTGGTGAATTTTGGGTAATTCGTAGGACCCATATCTCCGGAAAAAACGTAGATCAATCAATCAATCATTTTAATTTCCAAGTGTTTCACCCACCACCAGATAAATTTCATTGCACTACAAACAATATTATTATAATTATAGACGTGGCCAGTGTGTGTGATGGGTGATAGAACGAGGAAATGAAGGCAACACAGAAGCCGGAGCTAGAAGGTTGTTGCCTCTAGCGTGTTACGTGTTAGTAGTGATTATGTGAGTATGTGACAAGGATAAGAATATGAGTGAGGCCGAGGCGCCGAAAAGTTTTTAGTGAGTAGAGTTTTTGTCTTTTTATATTAATCGAGAAACGTGAAAAACAAGATACTGTACAATGACTTTACTAATCAATATATTTGTGTCTAATTAAAAGGATGTGTAACTTCCGAGCAAACCGTAAATCTTTATTCATTATCAAAGTTTCTGAGTAAGTTCCTTTTGAAACAGGTTGAAAACTTGTGTATGGTTGGCTGATTCTTTATTGAAAAATCAATACAGTTCCATATATGAGGTCCCGTGTATTGAATCGACATCTGGCTGTGGGCTGTCTGGAAACGTGGGATGAAAAAATTCAAGTTTGATACGCTCCTAGTTGAATACGTGGGGAAATGTTTGACCTTTTAAATAAGTTTTTAAGCCCTTCTGGCAAATTTCCATGATATGCATCGTACATAAATTGACCTACTTGTAGTTTATATAACGCCTGTATTGGTAAGATGTGTCTAGCTTACGGTATAAAGGCAGCGAATGGTCATCCTATTTACTGAACGTAATTGCACGCAATATTTTATTTATTTTGATACGGATTTTAGTAAGTATCATAAGTACTACCCCATAACACTAAACCGTAAGTAACCTTGGAGTATACCAAGCTGTAAAAAATGATCTTCAAAATAAAAAGAGGTAGTTTGTAACGTATCCTAAAAAACCACCCAACCTATTTAGATATACTAGATAATACGGACAAGCTATAAGCCTTCCAATTTAGCAGATTATCAATTGTAAGCCCTAAGTATTTAACGTTTTTGCTATGATTTAAGTCGGAATCCCTAATTTTCACCTTTGGTAATGAATCTAAGTTACGAGGATTACAGGAGTACATACAGTAAACAGTTTTCTCGATGTTTAACGATAAGCGATTTGTAGAGAACAATTCGGAAAGATGTTCCTTTATCTTCTTCTATCTTTATCAGCAGACTATACCCATATTACTTAAGTAATTCAATCAATATGTATTCATTATTTTTAAGTAGATAAACATTGTAGGGGGCCGTCCTAGTATGACTTCACCACTTTAGGGGGGGAGGGGGGTTGGGAAAATCTGATGACGTGCTGATGAGGGGAGGGGAGGGGGTCAGCCAAAATCTGACGTCAGCATGTTCATTTATAGGTGCTAGAAGAGATATAGCAGAAGAGTAAATAGCTTCCCTATTTTAATTGTTCGAAGCCCCCGAAGGCCCGTAGCACGACCTTCTGTTTCAGTTACCAGTCACCATGTTTCAGTGATTAGGACGCGAAATTTGTTTTAATCTGATTTAGGGGAGGGGGGGGGGGGGTCAACGCCTATCTGATGGCATCTGATGTAGGGGGGGGGGGGGGGGGGTCAACATTTTGGGGAAAAGTGCAGACGTCATACTTGGACGGCCCCTAGTCACAAAATAAGACTACTGGATTTTTCGAGTTTACCAGTCAGTAGCTTGAAATTTCGTTATATTAAGGATTGAAAAGTATCAAGAGGGAAGAAGCCTTGACGTTAAACAGCACCAATAATAATAGGTTTCTCTTCACCGGTATCTATCTCCACCCAAACATTTTCCAGACCCTTTAAGGTCATATTTGCCCTATGGTTAGCACTCAGTCCATCCCGTACGTAATCCGCAATACCACCCTGAGTCGTACCCTTTTCTTTGTTACAAACGATGGGATTTTGATAACCATTGATAGTTAATGCATTCACTTTTGAATCATTTTCAAGAAAGTTTCCGGAATTGTTATAACATCAAACTGTGTATTAAGAGTGGAGAGAAATAATATAAGCCCATTAAAATTGGTGCAAGGCCTCAGAAGTTCACATGAAAAATAGACAGCCCTTCTAACAATTTGTTTAAAAAGTCAGAATTAAATATTTCTGAAGTAAAGTAATCCGAAGTGTTTAAAGAGTAATTTAGATTATGATTAGTTTGATCGGTGTACGTCACTTGGTCAGAAGAATAGTTATTGTCACTGAAAATATCAGTATCAAATGAATCCATGAAATGGAAAGGAAAAATAGATTTAAAGCAGAAATAGCAGAGTTTGAGCTTAAAAGATTCAGTAGCGTCAGAGCCTGACGCTACTCTCTGAGCTCAAACTCTGAGCGTCAGAGTCTGAGTAGCGTCAGAGCCTTCTCATTAAAATTGTTGAGCACCTCCGTATCGTCAAGAAGGATGTTACTATTAGTGTATTAGGCCTTTGGCCTACTGTACCATAGGTCCGGTACATCTCGGTGCCATTCTGCTGGATGGCCCTAGCTTAATTCAAATACCAGTACAGTAATTACATAATTGTACAGTAATATGTACTAGGGTACCGGTACTACTGTCTTACTGTTTACAAACAGTACAAATGGTTTATTGACATCTATCTAAGTACTGGTAATTCCTTTTTACACATTGTAGTCTACAGCCTGTCTGTACCTGTCGATATTCCGAAATGGTCCCGGTATAAACTATTTAGTTTCATTTTCTTAATGTGTGAGGTGTATGATGAAAAACTAGTTAAAATAAATACTTTTTATCGAATTTTCTGAATAATTGATGAAAAAAAGTTCGATTAATTAACTCAATTTTTAAAATATTAGTGAGAAAACGTGCCTTTTTTAAATAAAATATATATCAACAAATAAAATAAAACAATATAAAATATATATATAAATAAATATATATCCTGGTCGGATCAAATTTGCCACTTCCCCTTTGTGTATACAAGTGTCGTCTTTCACCTTGCATGCAGATAACGTTGGATATTTACCCAATTTCATTGTATTAATTAATTCAAGGAGGCATTCGGAATCACACAGTCTTTGATTCTGTATAATGTGTGTTTGTGTTGATCAATCTTGCGGTTCACGGTTTACCATATTTTTATGTATCCTTTACATCCTTGATTAAGGATTAATGTTGTTCTTCCTTGCGAGATCTGCATAATATATTGAACTTCAACAGCAGCGCGTTGAACAAGATTTCCCAACTTGGTAAAAATATTCCTCAACCAACAAAGATATGGCTAACATGATACAGGAGTACCATCTAAATTCCCTATCACCGCACACACTAATATTAAATGGAGACTAAACATACAGTACATTGTACAGTACAAGCGGGAATGAATAGTTCGGTTGAGTTGGTAAATAGGATTCTACCAATGGAGGTGATTTGAAAGAAGTAACCCCTTAGGTTCATTAGTAACTTAATCTAAAAGCCTCTGCAGGAAACCTTTGGCTTGGTTCAATGCAGTTTGGTGAGAAATCCCATTTACATACAGGGCCATTCAGCTATAATCATGCTGATAAAATTACAGCTCTTAATCCTAAAAAATACCTGCCTTCCATGATGAATGGCCTACTTGCATTGCTATGGAATCAGAATGGATTTGCTGCTGGTTTGGTGAAGAGATTAAAAGCAAGAATAATTGGCATTGATGATATTAATAGTATCAGAATGGTAATTATTACAGACCT
>JAUCBJ010006010.1:0-23894 GCA_032718475.1 Nemertoderma westbladi | reverse complement strand
AGCGATCGGTACCGGATGACTGCTGCAGTAATAGATAGCGATCAGTATTAGAAGACTGCTGCAGTAATAGATATAGCGATCGGTACCGGATGACTGCTGCAGTAATAGATAGCGATCAGTATTAGAAGACTGCTGCAGTAATAGATATAGCGATCGGTACCGGATGACTGCTGCAGTAATAGATAGCGATCAGTATTAGAAGACTGCTGCAGTAATAGATATAGCGATCGGTACCGGATGACTGCTGCAGTAATAGATATAGCGATCGGTACCGGATGACTGCTGCAGTAATAGATAGCGATTGGTACTGGATGACTGCTGCTTAATATTCTTATTATTATTCTTATATTATTATGCTTAATATTATATTTAATGAAGACTATATACACCGTTTGGATGTCAGGAGTTTGGATCATTGTGGCATTTACAAATAGATCATCATTGGCTGCTGCTTGTTCTGTACTGCTGAGTAGTCTTTGAGCACTATCCAATGGTTCTCACTTTAAACCTATATCATTTGCAAATGATCATTTTGCATGATCTTGAATAACCTCAGTAATGACTTCTTCATTATTATCCGTAGTACATCATTATAATACGACCCTCTAATATAATTATATATTAATTATAATAATAATAATTTATAATGCTCGCCCATATTTTATCTTATAAAATTATTTATTGTATTTCAAGCCATTCATTCAGTTTATAGCTGTCACAAACATCTGGTAAAATTTGCGGCATATTAACCCCTCACTATTCCTTTGGTTGTCATTTATCATCACACAGCTAATGATTTATTGTTCCCCTCAGATTTTCACAAGGTAATCGTTTTTATGACATCTTATATGTCATTTTTTAAAAGTCGTAATGAAATTTCATTAGGTAATTAATAATTAAATTATTGATTGAGTAGTTGTGATTATTCATTCTGAAGGTTTTATTTTTTATTTTTTATAATGACCGAGTGGTTACAGACGACGAACTGTAACTGTGTGGAATTACTCGAATATGGTATTCTCTGACATCCCTATTAGGGATGTAACATTTGCAGATGTGTGAAGACTGCTGCAAATAAGGTTAAAATAAAGAGTGCATGTTACATGGATGGAGTTCTTCAATATATAAGAATAGGCCTACCAACGACTGCTACACCTCATACTCGTGGAGATAAATCAGAAAACTGTCCTCCACAAGAATTGAAAACAAAGCGACTTATTCCAATCCCCAAGAAAGGTAACCTCTCAGCAACCAGAATGGTTTTCCTACAGGCACCTGGGAGGCAATTCGACTTTGTGCCGACAACCATGTTCAAAATAATTCCACCTATATGATTCCTGTTGAAATCATTGATTCTATCAGATCCGGCTCATTTAAAGTTATGTGGGGTGTCCTTCAGTGGAACACACTAGTCCCATTTCTTTTTATTATCATAGTTTAACCTATGATATTCTTCGGACATACTTACACATCCATAAAATGGAGATAATATACCCTGATTCCGGTAGCGGATGCCTGGGATCGCAGTTAAGATGACATAGTTACAGAGAATACATTGGGGCGAAAAGGGAATATTATGACCTTTGGAGACAGTCTTAAACTTTGAATTTCTTAGTTCATTCATCATAGGGAATACGCCACAGTGAAGTTACAGAATTTGTGGAAAATTTTGACAGTAACCCCAGGGTAACCCCACCCTGATCATGATAGCACAGGAAAAGGAATCAAACCAAAACAATAAACTAAGAAGTGACTGTGAAAGCTATCGGTTCAAAATCGCGATTAAACCAACCTAAAGGAAAATATAAAAAGTACACATCAAAATATTCATAAATAAATTATCCATTTAATTCCGACGGTAGGCCTATGATGTATCTCTCAAGGAGGATACATTTATCCTTTGGCGTCTTCCATTCAAGTGTGTCGCCTATGACACTTCTAACCTTGGCATCAAAGCAATATAAATAATTCAATAAAATTCAACCAATCACAAAAGCCCCTTTAAACCTTATTATACATTGCGCATTGCTATATAAGGGAGAGAAACTCCTATGTAGTAGGGTCAAGGAAAAAGAAAGTATTACTGTAACAATAGTGTCACGGTTGGCTGGTAAATTACCCATTTCCGCGAAATCTACACACACTTTCTCTTTTGTTATTTTTATAACTTATTATTTTTCTGTCAAATTATTTAATATTTATTTGCCCACAGCGAAAATAAAAATAACTTGTAAAATACAGTATAATTAATTAAATTGTGTTGTGGTTTAGGGTGGATTACTTCTTTTTGGATTTGTATAGAATATACCGTACATATTTTAACTTTAAGATTTGAGGATTAGATTTGATTAAAGTTTAGTTATTGTTGAATAATAGCTTATACATTAGCTTTAGAGTTTTTGGCTACCGGTACTAATTTCATGAATTCTGACTGATTATTAAAGCAGTCCATTTTTCCATGGAATTTATATTTTCATCTTTCTAATTTTAACTGATGGTGGGGAACTATCACAATACCGTAAAACTTGTGACACTTGTGTGACGTGTAACAATTGTAACTTATTTGCAGTACTAGTAGGTAGTTGTGATGCTATATACTATATTTAGTGTTTAGGTTTCTTGAGATGTTAGAGTTGGTGTTTTGGTACTTCATTTGTACTTACAAGCGCACGATTTAGTGCTCAATGTAAAGAAGACACACTATGTGAGAATTCCATCAGGGCGAGGTCTCTTTCAAATGAACAAGAAAGTATACTATAACACGTTGTGGGGTCTTCGAGCAGCACGTGTTCAAATGTTCAATGACTGAACAGCGACTAATTAACAAATTTATGAGAGATTCATTGACCAGCTACCGACAGACCAATATTGTTACATATATTTTAGTTTAATGTTTGATTCAATTAGAGGCACAAATTAAAAAGGCTACAAATATATAGGGGTGAATAATTAAATTAGTCACCCATTAAAAGGTAGCCAAATATAAGTTGCAACCTATATAAATTTTTAAATTCAGTAGTGTGCGTGTGTTGTGTATTGATTCCGTAGATTTCATGTTGAAATAGCGTTCATTAATTTAATTTCTATTTAATTATTCAGGCATAGTAATACACACATTAAATTAGTTCGTGTGTGTTAAGTGTGTAAGATTTAATTGTTTCGGGAATTTGTTCTACAATTTTGACTCCTTAAGCAAAAGGGTCCCGAATGAGTTTTTTAACCTTTATTTTTTTTGTGATTTTGAGTGCTTTTTTATATTAGTGAATGTTCTAGAACCTTAGTATTTTTTACTAGCTAGTAATTTTTGGAAATTATTTTGGTCATTAATATATTCTTCAACAGTTTAACCTGAAATATCATGGACTTTCACATTTTATATAATTTCAAAAAAAACTAGCTAGCAAAAAAACACTAGCTATCATAAAAAACATATCTACTAATGTTTTAGAACTTTCACCAATACCAAAAAAATTTAAAAACTCTAAAAAAGGATTGGTGAAAAATGGCTGGGGTGTCGACAGGGCGAAGTAGGGACCGTGTTGCTTAACCCCTTAGAGCCTAATGACGTCCACTGCACGTCACCATGGATAGCACTAAGACGTGCAGTATGTTTTAGTACGTTGCAGTATGTGCATACATGTTTTATTGGAAGGCTCTTGGAGTAGGTATACTGGTGGATAGTATTAATGACATTTATTGCTCTCCATGGCAAAAAATCCATTCTGTACTGTAGAGTGTAGATAGGCTCTATTGTAGACTGTATTATTAGTGTTAGGTATATGGCGTAATGCCAACCACAGTACAGTAGTTCAGACTGACAGAGAGACCGACAGACAGACAGACTAGATTTATGTAAACGTGTAAACTGACATCAGAAATGAAATCAGCAACCCTTAAAACCCCCATAGCGAGAATGTTGGTTAGTTAGTATACTTTCTTAAGTTTTCACAGACTGACTGACAGAAAGACCGACAGCCAGACAGAGTAGATTTTTTTAAACGTGAAAACTGACATCTAAAATAAAATCAGCACCCATTAAAACCCCCATAACGAGAATGTTAGTTAGTTTGTATTCTTTTTTAAGTTTTGACAGACTGACTGACTGACAGAAAGACCGACAAACAGACAGACTAGATTTATGTAAACCTGAAAACTGACATCAGAAATGAAATCAGCACCCCCTAAAACCCCCATAGCGAGGATGTTAGTTAATTTGAATTATCTTTTAAGTTTTGACAGACTGACTGACAGAATGACCGACCGACAGACAGACTAGATTTATGTAAAGGTGAAAACTGACATCAGAAATGTAATCACCACTCCTTAAAACCCCCATAGCGAGAATGTTAGCGACACGTTTTAATTATTAACCATATTTCGTAAGATATATTTTAAAACATTTATTTATTAATAATGCAATAACTGAATAACCAGATAACGGAAAGACAAACCGAATTGAAACTTTTAATTACTAATAATAATAATTGTGGTGAGAGGTGATGGAAATCAAGAATATATGTTATGTTATGGAGCACGCGTTGGTAGGCACAGGCAAATGAATTGATGTCTGTTGAGATGTATTGAAGGAGCAGCACTATTCCTTCTACTGGACTACTACTATGTCCTTGTGTACTAGCCTAGGCACTGGCTTGGACAAAGACTTTAGCTTGCAGTAATGTAAAACTTCAAGAAATATTATTGGGCACGGCTGCCCTTGCCATGCCTTGGGCTCTATGGGGGAGAATGGAATCAGCGTATGAATTTACAATGTTAATTATGTTTAAATCAATTAAAAATACATTTATTAACGCAAATCACTTGAAAAAATAAAAAACTATAATGGAATGGGGTACATGGATTCCAGATATCTAATTTCTGTGCAAAATAACTTTAATCGTATGGTGCTAAATTATTAATTTCCATGGAGAGATCGTTCAAAATGACTCAACCATACAATTTAGCTGAAGATATTAACTTCGATTATGGCTTCCGACATTTATGGCTTCCGACACACACACTGACACACACACACACAGACTTTTGAGAAACGGCCATAGTATAATTATATCAGTTCGCTGATGGCTCGCCATACGTGTCTCGCCCCACAATGTCGGGACATTACTAGAATCAACCATGTATGTATTTGGGGTTCCCCTGCCGCCTTCCAAACAAAATATTACTGATCATTTTATAAAGAAGATATGGATGAATGTGTCAAGAGTTAGTACGAGTGGATTAGCAACAGATGATGTCCTTTGTAGACATAACATGTATGGGTCAGCCAATATTGATGCGGCCTTAGTTGGGAATCTTGAGGTTACTTGGCGAAAAGCCCAAAGATCTCTACTTTGCTTTGGTAATTATCCAAGACATTGCAGGACATTGCTTTCGCCGTGAGGACCAGCCAGTGCATAATCTTGTACTTTGGCAGCCTCATGGAGTGAATAAGCATGGTGGACAGCCCATGACTTTCTTGAGACGCATCTTAAAGGACACTGGCCTTGAAGATGCGGATGATCTAGCAAATGTCATGGGTGATAGGGAATTGTGGCGGCGCAATTTTTTCGACAAGCCGGCACAGCATTCTTGGAAATTCAGCTGCAATGCAGCATGCCGATCCTAGTAGTAGTTGGTAATTATCTGTCGAATAATCAGCTGAAAGAGCTCTATGAAATACAAACTTTCTCGACTCTGGTGGTAATATCTACTAAAGCAAGGCTGATTTACTCAAGCTTTAGTTGTGTGAATTGGATAGTTCAAAATTTGTTTGAGTCACCTTTTAGTACAACACCTGGCAGGGAAAAAAGACTATGCAATATTTGCAGACTATGTGGTTGGTGGATGGAAACACGGAATCCCCACCCTTCCGGCTCTAGCTACTGGTAAATATTGCCTCCGGTCAATATTCAAAGGGTTAAAACGCAATTATAATTTTTATTATAATTTAATTTTATCGAGCCTAAAACATGTTATCGAGCCTGAAACATGTTATCGAGCCTAAAACATGTTATCGAGCCTAAAACATTTTATCGAGCCTTAAACATTTTATCGAGCCTAAAACATGTTATCGAGCCTAAAACATTTTATCGAGCCTAAAACATTTTATCGAGCCTAAAACATTTTATCGAGCCTAAAACATGTTATCGAGCCTAAAACATTTTATCGAGCCTAAAACATGTTACCGAGTCTATAAGATATCCCCGAGATTTGTACACGGCAGTTTACAGTAGCTACTGGAATAATCTGAGGATATTCTAATGATTATGAGTAGTTCTATTGATTTAATTAAGTAGGCATGTAGTATAGTACAGTAGTAGGCTGTACCAATACCATTGATTTAATTAAGCAGGTTTCATGGTTGGGCTTTGGGGAAGTCAAACTCGAAAAGTTTGACGATAGTAGGATTAAAGAACTTACTGTGCCTACCAGTTGAAATGAATAATCAAACATGAGAAAATGGTAATATAGTAAGGCAAACAAAGTGCTGTGTTTGTGAAGCAGTTGTCTTTAAAGATTTAAGGGTTTTTTCATCGTTTATTCATTAACCTTTGTTCTCCATCATCACCCAAATCAACTTAATCAATCAGGCATCTCTAAGTAGCTCACGGTCAAACGTTGATACAAAACTCTAAAAACGATTGTGAAAGATGGGGATTTTATTATAGCATTTAATAATCTTAATTGGAGTGCCTATGTCACCTACTTCAGGTATAGTCCCTGTTCCTCGTGAATGGCCAATGACATGCTTCTCACAGATCGATAGCTAATAGCCATTCACAACGGATACGATTCAATTTGTGCTCGAAAATAAGTATAAATTATTAATCGGATAATAACGTTTTAATCATTTCTGAATGGTCGTGGAATATAATGTTGTTATTAAGTT
Organism: Nemertoderma westbladi; assembly: GCA_032718475.1. Lineage (NCBI taxonomy): Eukaryota > Metazoa > Xenacoelomorpha > Nemertodermatida > Nemertodermatidae > Nemertoderma > Nemertoderma westbladi. Next base: position 17,008 of record JAUCBJ010006010.1, on the reverse strand, counting down.
TAATCCTATTATACGATATTAATAAAATAATAATAAATATTAAATTTGTTTTTAATTATTGTATAATTCATGCTCATAACTAAAAGCAGTTTGATAATAAGTTATATTATTGTGAATGTTTCCTTTAAATTTTTTATTTTAAGTAACTTTGTTTAAATTTTGAGAAGATTTTACTTTTATTACATAATTTATATACATAAATATTTACTTGTATTGGCCTACTACGTCATATATTAACTATTTGATGAACTACGTGATAATAGTATGTGAAATATACATATTTTATTATTCGTAGTATTTATCCAGTTACAACATGGGTAACGAAAACTCCAAGGTGAAACTCCTTAATGGGAGAAAAGTTACAATCGGCGAGATTAAAACGCTGATTCCAGAACTACAGAAAGCGATTGATGACAGATCACGTCTGGCAGACGAGAAGGGAATGCAAGCAGAGGAATTCAGACAATTATTCGAGAGCGTCAAATCCTCCATGGACGCAAAAGATTCTGAGATTCTGAAACTTCGAGGCAAAATCAACCAACTTCAGAGCGTTCTGGAACAAGTAACGGCCGGGGGTGTTGGAAAAGAATCCACTTCTAAATCATCACCGAAAAAGCGAAACGCGATTTGCGGTGATCGTGTGAGCGTATCCGCGTACACGGACATTGTCTCATCAACAGACGCGTTCAAACGCTACAAAAAAACCGAAGCTTCAAAAGCCATAATAAAAAATGCTATAGAGTCTAACGATTTTCTACGTAACCTTGGTAACGCCCCTATGCGTGACGTCATTGACTGTGTTTTCGAGCAGCGCTACTCAGCAGGCGATTTGCTCATTAAAGAAGGCGATGAAGGTAAATATTTATTCTTCAGTGAGTCGGGAATATTAGAAGTCAGTAAAGAAGGTAAAATACTCTCTAACTTACAGCCGGGGACTGTATTCGGTGAGCTAGCAATCCTCTACAACTGCGTGCGAACTGCTTCCGTCAAAGCCATTACTGACGCCAAAGTTTGGGTGCTCGATAGAAAAGTCTACCAAGCCATTATGATGAAGACGGCTTTGACTCAGGATCACCAGTACATGTTATTCCTAAAGAGTGTTCCGTTATTCAAAGATCTTCCGGATCATATGTTGAAACGAATAGCTAGCCGTTTGGAGGTGGCTACCTATTCCGACGGTGAGTATATCATACGAGAAGGCGCCATGGGTGACACATTTTTTATCATTATCGAAGGTCATGTTGATGTTACACAGAATATCACAAATGGTAGCCCAGAATTCGTGCGAACTTTAAATAAAGGCGATTTTTTCGGAGAGAAGGCACTTTTGAGTGCTGATAAACGTACTAGGAATGTGGTAGCTCGTGGTCTGACTACTGAGTGTGTTGTCATAGATCGAGCGACGTTTAATGAGCTAATTGGCTCGTTAGAGGAAATCCGAAATAAAGACTACGGCGACGATAAAGAAGCGCGAACCTCCCTCGCAAAACCCAAAGTAGCGAATAAGTTTAACGATGTAACGCTAGACGATATAACTATACTAACTACGTTAGGAATGGGAGGATTTGGCCGGGTTGAGTTGGTACAAGTTGGTAGGGAATCAGCGGTAACATATGCGCTGAAGTGTCTGAAAAAACGTCATATTGTAGACACCCATCAACAGGATCATATATACTCCGAGAAAAACATTATGTTGTCGTGTTCGTCTGAGTTCATTATTCGTTTGTATCGCACCTTCAAGGACCGTAAATACGTCTACTTTCTCTTGGAGGCCTGTCTAGGTGGAGAGTTATGGACTTTTCTGAGAAATAAAAGTACATTCGATGATAGTTATACGAGATTCTGTGTCGCCTGTGTGATATCGTCATTGGATTATCTCCATGCTAAAGGTTTGTATACTTACAAAACCAAGGTTCCACCTTGGTGTAGTGGTTGCATTAGAATCACATCTCCCGTAGGTCGTGGGTTCGATCCTCACACGGGCCATGTCAGTTTTCGTTTAGGCACGAATGCTAAAGGGACCAGCCAGGGCGCATTTTACTTTACTTTTTTTACTATTGTATTTGGTTGGAAGTTAAATAAACGAAACGTCATTGCCATTGTCATTGTGACTGATGGAAAATTTAACTTATTCATATTACCATTGTTGTCCTGTCAAATACAAATGTAGTATTCGGTAGTTAGCGGTAGTTACAGAAGTAATGATTGGAAATCACTTCCCGCCTTAAAGTCTGCTTGTGATAATTTGTCATTATCAATTAATTATATAGGCCTACTGTAATTTTCCAGTATACTATAATTCTTCAGTAATATTATCGATTCGTCAATGTTAGAATATTAGGCCCATTTAAATGCCTGCCATGTCATGAAATAAAATATGGCGTTTCTTCTTCCCATTCCTTCCATGAAGGACGACTTAACAATGAAAAATTATAATAATTGTAATTATTGGGAGTGGCATTTTGTTGGGTTAATGATTACGGCGATACTTTCCCTACAGGAAAATGAATAATTGAATACTGTAATTTCAGTTGGGGGGGGGGGGGGGGGGGGGGGGGGGGTGGTGGACTCTTAAAGCAATAGAAATTCATCCATTTCCAGGGAAAAAATAACAGCTGATTACGAGAAAAAATTTTAATGTACCCTGTGCTTTATTTACTTTCATTTAATGTTTTTGTAAGGGATTTCTCAAGCCCTCATCGTGTCGCTCCCAGACGCCTTAAAATCCCCTTGAATAATATAATCAGCTATCAAACGTTATTTCCCGCTAGCCGACTTATTGACGGACATATTTACTATATTTACGGACTATATTTGCAGACCGTCTGACTTTATTTACGGACTTTATGACCTTATTCAGACTATTGTCAAAAATAACATTGATTTCTATTTTCCAGACCAGTTTTTCTGAAACGTAAAATAACGAGTTTTACATAGTCGTAAAATACTTGATGCTGCTTCCACGCTATTGGAACTTGGCTCTTTGCAAACACTCTGTTATCGGTATGTATGTCTATACAGTGGAGGCCTGCACCTCGGCTACTGTAGTTTTTGGAAGTCACCGAGAATTAATCGGAAACTTAAGGTCCGATTATTTAGAGCAGCACTAGTTCCAGTACTCCTCTATGGGAGTCCATGCTGGGCTCTAACTGCTGAGAACACCAAATCTCTGGATGGCACATTCACAAGAATGCTACGCCGGGTTCACTGTGTCAAGTATAATGCACACATCTCCAACCAGACACTATATAACATTGGAGGTGTCTCATTGGTTCCCCCAAGCTTGACACTAGAACAAAATCGCTTCCGCTTTGCAAGACAATGCTTTCGCCGTGAGGACCAGCCAGTTCATAATCTTGTACATTGGCAGCCTCATGGAGTGAATAAGCATGGTGGACAGCCCATGACTTTCTTGAGACGCGTCTTAAAGGACACTGGCCTTGAAGATGCGGATGATCTAGCAAATGTCATGGGTGATAGGGAGTTGTGGCGGCGCAATTTTGTCGACAAGCCGGCACAGCATTCTTAAAAATGCAGCTGCAATGTAGCATGCCGATACTAGTAGTAGTACTGTAGTTAGCCAATTAGTCCCAATACTAACTTCGCCGAGTGAGTACTGTATGCCAGAAACACACTGAGTAAAAATCACGAAAGACTTTTGGCGGGTCAGAGGTCAATCATGATTGTTGCACAAATTAATAAGTTTCCCGTTAAACAGTAATTAAAAATTATAATTAATATTGCTTTTTTCTGTCATTTATTGTTATCGCCCCATGTGAGTGAGTCGGGACCAGCTTGGGCCCACTGGGCCCTGTTATCCAGGTGCCCATCCCAGACAGTGCTCGTGCACCTTATTACTCTGAGTATAATTTTAATTACCCTGGATGAAACACTATTATTTTATGTGCCGCCAAGTAGAAGTAGATTAAGTCAAAATGTCGATACAAAAACACAATAAAAGACAAGCTTGCCAGTGGAGAGCTGGCAATAATGGACGGATCCATTGCTACCAATATTATTGTTGTAATAATTTACGCGTCTATGCAGGGCAGCCTAATAACGAAAAAGGAAACATTGAGCGAAGTACACAATAGTAGTATATTGTATGTTAAAAAAAACACTGTTTGTAAGAAATGTATCTTCTCTTACAATTCTGAACGAAATAAAGCGACATTTTGCGGAAAGAATGTCTAATAGATGCTCCCTTTGGGCCGCATGGGGTGTCGACAGAATTTTGATTGAGTGGATTCTACGATTGTGATCGGTCATTCTAGAATTAATTTCACTGTTGCTAGGCAACGAACGGGTCCCTAGCAACCAAAACCTTCCATATACAACTAGGTCCGATAATGAACCTATCATCGAAGTTTCATCCAAATCCATCAGCATTAAGTGTAAGAAGTTGTGTGTACAAACAAACAAACACACAAACACAAAACACGTTTGAGAAATAAGGACATCCATGATGGTTCCGTCCAATTTACTGTTTGATCGAAAATGCATATAATTTTTTATATTTCCTTACATTGCATTGAGTTTGCGAAGGACAGTGATTCAGTATATTTGAATTCACCTTTATAATGAATTTACTGTATATTAACTAGACGTCTGCAGCTACAGGCTGCAGCTCCACATGATATATCTGAGATTTCCATATCCCTACAGGCCATTTTCTACCAAACTATGATCATGATGCTACCATTGCGATGGAGATAGGCGGCTACATGAACAGCGATACATAAATGGTGAAAGCATAATTACTATAATCATCTCCCATTACGCAGTAGGTGTACCACCAACAGATCCTAGGCCTACTGTTCAAAGATTCAAATTATACATCGCACACACACACACACTGTGGTAGCCAAACCAGAGTGCATTTAGTATCAGCCAAGACAATGTTACTGGAGAGTCCGGGAGAATGTTGATTAAATGCAAACTTCAAGGTAATCAATCAAAAAAACTCAACTGATTTTTAGCAGATAGATTAAGTACAGTAGTACTATATGTAGAGGAAAGTTATGATGACAGTAATGTAATATAATGGATCTGACGGGCTTGAGAGGGAATTTAATTAATTTCTACGCAAAAAATATTATATTGCATATAGAATACACTTTTTTTATTTTAAGTTAACCAACCATGTTCACTCTAATCTAATAATTAATCACTGTCAGGAATTATAATATCAAGAGAATTTATAATATCTGGGTAGAACGTGAGTTTTAGGGGGTTATCCGTTATAGTGAGGGTGGAGAACGTGTTTAATCCGATAAGTTGTGGCTACGATACCTTGTAATTCCCGTGTATCTCCGCCAATGGACGCAGTCACGCCCACTGAAATTTATCAACGATACCGTATTTATTGACATGTCTTACTGTTGTGTAACCTTTCATGATGGGCGCGTATGTTAACAACATAACTAGATCTTTCGACTGGAATATTTCTTAGCAATTAGGGAAACCCCTTAAGGAATGTCTCCATCCTTTTACGACGTCCATTTAAATTACGCCATATCCCGATAATATACCGAACAACGCAAAATAATGGCAACTGAGTTGATGAATTTCTTCTCCAAACGATTTCCTCCCGGAAGGGTTAATGGGGCTCCTATAGTATTTATATAGAAGTAGAATAGCTTCCAAGGTAGGAACAACCACGGAAAAGTCATTATAAAACTAAATTATTTATTTAGGGATGAGGGGGGGGGGGGGGGGGATACGGTAATTAGTGATCGTACCGTAGCTTATGTATCTTAATACCAATAGGCTTATGATTACCTTTTTAACTCTATAATAAACATATTATATAATATAAATAATATATTTTATTGCAAATTTGTTACACTAGAAAGCGACTGCTATTGTACCACATCTTGAAAGTAGTATTAACAAATTTTGTTGTTAATACATTATTATTAAAATTTATTTTAAACAATTATTGTTAACTTTGCAGAAAAAAGTTTGGTTATCGCTTAGTAGTAGGGTGCAATGAACGAACACGTTAGGTCTTAACTTAGCGAAAATTTAAGTTACCAATTAAGGGGAAAAAAGTCTTACAGTGTTCTTACAGTTGTTTGCGTTCTACCCAAACAATAAACGAAATTTTGAACTTTGAAATGAGAAAGTTCACTTTCCTCAGTATGAAATTATCAATATCCATTTCCAAAACCGCCTCAACAATGGAATGTGCCAGCACTTGTACCGGTACAGAGGAGCAGTTGATTGATCACTTTACTTTATAGATTCACGTCGCTAAATTAGAACCTGTACTAGCGACAGCTATATTATACCGTCACTAGTTAATTATTTTTAGCTCATGGGAAATTACAGTAGCACTTGGTCGGTTGACCTCGGTTTCGGTTGAATGGATGGACATGCTGTATGCGTTTGACCTATTCAATCTATACTATTATACTGTACATAAAATGTAAATTATATGTAAAATCGCAAAAAGAAAGTATATGTATAGAATTACTGAACGGGAAAGTATTTACACAATCGTGGCATACAGTATACGCCTGGCTAATCACATTAATTCTGATGTCTACCAACATTTTCAATGTCACAAAACTTATTTTATAATAAAAAATCATTTCATAAATTATCCGCATTTACTGTGTAGATTACTAAACACATGGGTAAAATATATATAAAACTGGTCAAAAATGAAAATGGTTTTAAACATTATTATCTTCGTTTTATTATTCTGATGTATTATTTTTATTTATATAATTAAATTGGGCTATGGTCTTTTCTTTTACCAAGATTTATCCGGCCCCTTCCAGTGGGGAATGGGGGGTAGATTTTCTATAAATCTATTGTCACATTCATTATATCTCATAATAGCAAATTAATATATCGTCTCAATGTTAAATTATCAATTAAGGGAATTGAGCAAGTTACAGTGGCACGTTATTCTAACCAAAACAATAAACTACAGTGAAAACAACAGGTTACAGTTTTATGTTTGTGTGTAATCAGCTGTTATTTCCGGTCGATCTTCCTCTGGAGAGGAGGAATTTTGATTGTGCGTCGAAAGTCTGTAGCATGTAGGATGTACAAACAGACCGTTAATTGATGCTGCCTGTCCTACAGTAGAATACTAGCATGTAGGATGTACAAACAGACCGTTAATTGATGCTGCCTGTCCTACAGTAGAATACTAGCATGTAGGATGTACAAACAGACCGTTAATTGATGCTGCCTGTCCTACAGTAGAATACTACTACTAGGATCGGCATGCTGCATTGCAGCTGCATTTTTAAGAATGCTGTGCCGGCTTGTCAACAAAATTGCACCGCCACAACTCCCTATCACCCATGACATTTGCTAGATCATCCGCATCTTCAAGGCCAGTGTCCTTTAAGATGCGTCTCAAGAAAGTCATGGGCTGTCCACCATGCTTATTCACTCCATGAGGCTGCCAAAGTACAAGATTATGCACTGGCTGGTCCTCACGGCGAAAGCAATTTCCTGCAAAGCGGAGGCGATTTTGTTCTAGTGTCAAGCTTGGGGGAACCAATGAGACACCTCCAATGTAATATAGTGTCTGGTTGGAGATGTGTGCATTGTACTTGACACAATGAACCCGGCGTAGCATTCTTGTGAATGTGCCATCCAGAGATTTGGTGTCCTCAGCAGTTAGAGCCCAGCATGGACTCCCGTAGAGGAGTACTGGAACTACTGCTGCTCTAAATAATCGGACCTTAAGTTTCCGATAAATTCTATGTGACTTCCAAATCCTGGAAAGCCTATTCAAGGCTGCCCATGCCTTTCCCTTACGTATTCGAAGGTCCTCACCTGACTTCCGGATCCATGATCCCAAGTAACAGAAGTCGTCCACATGCTCAAGCATACCATCCTTTGAGCTTATGCTCATCCGATCAGAGACTTGCTGAGGACTTTCAAAGTTAACTGTCAAAACTTTGGTCTTTCTGGAGTTAATAAAAATACCAACACTAGAAGCAGCATGTTCTAATACAGTAGAATACTAGCATGTAGGATGTACAAACAGACCGTTAATTGATGCTGCCTGTCCTACAGTAGAATACTAGCATGTAGGATGTACAAACAGACCGTTATTTGATGCTGCCTGTCCTACAGTAGAATACTAGCATGTAGGATGTACAAACAGACCGTTAATTGATGCTGCCTGTCCTACAGTAGAATACCAGCATGAAGGATGTACAAACAGACCGTTAATTGATGCTGCCTGTCCTACAGTAGAATACTAGCATGTAGGATGTACAAACAGACCGTTAATTGATGCTGCCTGTCCTACAGTAGAATACTAATACTAGCATGTAGGATGTACAAACAGACCGTTAATTGATGCTGCCTGTCCTACAGTAGAATACTAGCATGTAGGATGTACAAACAGACCGTTAATTGATGCTGCCTGTCCTACAGTAGAATACTAGCATGTAGGATGTACAAACAGACCGTTAATTGATGCTGCCTGTCCTACAGTAGAATACTAGCATGTAGGATGTACAAACAGACCGTTAATTGATGCTGCCTGTCCTACAGTAGAATACTAGCATGTAGGATGTACAAACAGACCGTTAATTGATGCTGCCTGTCCTAGAATACTAGCATGTAGGATGTACAAACAGACCGTTAATTGATGCTGCCTGTCCTACAGTAGAATACTAGCATGTAGGATGTACAAACAGACCGTTAATTGATGCTGCCTGTCCTACAGTAGAATACTAGCATGTAGGATGTACAAACAGACCGTTATTTGATGCTGCCTTTCCTAGAATACTAAGTTAGTACGGTATTGTAGTTTGTCTACTTATAGTTTATTGTCTCTGGCAATAAACGCAGATCTTAAAAATGAAAGTCGTGGTCCGTAAAGTTTATTGGCTGTACAGTATACAGTGTACAGAATCAGTGTAAAGTGTACAGTGTACAGAATCTACAGTATATTGTTAGTCAAGATACATTTACTGACATAGTCCACCACACGTCACAATAATGAAGAAGTTAGAAATCACCTTAAATGCCTCCCATGACATTTGGGTATGTCTTTTGTAGATACAAAACTACCGGTATCAATCTGTTGTAGAAGTTCTCAGCCAATCAAAGAAAATATTTTAATTAGTTGGTTAATAAAATTAATATTTTCACTTTTTTTTTACATTTTTATATAGGAATTGTTTATAGAGATTTGAAACCGGAAAATTTGCTTATCGATAAACAGGGATATATTAAAATGACGGACTTTGGATTCGCTAAATACATCGGTTTCTCCAGAAAGACGTGGACTTTCTGCGGTACGCCGGAATACGTGGCCCCTGAGATTATACTGAACAAGGGCCACGACATGGCTGCCGACTATTGGAGCATCGGAATTCTCATATACGAGTTACTAACCGGTAAGTTTTAGTAATAATTTTAGTTTTCTAGAGATTTTTGATGTTATTAAATACCATTTAACTCGAGTATTTGGTAAGAGTTTTTAATTTCTTCAAACATAAAAAAAAAGAAAAAAAGTAACCTAATTTATTGTTTGCAATAAACATTGTAAATGAAGAATAGCTCATCCGGAAATGTGAAACCTTAATATATACATTCATGCAGGCTTAATTTAGAGAAACAGTGATCGATATGTTATTTTTAGAGAAGGTCAATATATACCGGAGCCCGGGAGCGGACATGAAAAAAAATTTTCTAACACGGGCCCTCGTGTTAGCTATCATGAGGGCTTGTGTTAGCTATCATGAGGGCTCGTGTTAGCTATCATGAGGGATCGTGTTAGCTTTCATGAGGGCTCGTGTTAGCTATCATGTGGGCTCGTGTTAGCTATCGTGAGGGCTCGTGTTAGTAACACGAGGGCTCGTTTTAGCTATCGTGAGCGCTCGTGTTAGCTATCATGAGGGCTCGTGTTAGCTATCATGAGGGCTCGTGTTAGTAATACGAGGGCTCGTGTTAGCTATCATGTGGGCTCGTGTTAGCTATCGTGAGGGCTCGTGTTAGTAACACGAGGGCTCGTGTTAGTAATACGAGGGCTCGTGTTAGTAATACGAGGGCTCGTGTTAGCTATCATGTGGGCTCGTGTTAGCTATCAGGAGGGCTCGTGTTAGCTATCATGTGGGCTCGTGTTAGCTACCGTGAGGGCTCGTGTTAGCTATCATGAGGGCTCGTGTTGGCTATCATGAGGGCTCGTGTTAGCTATCATGAGGGCTCGTGTTAGTAATACGAGGGCTCGTGTTAGCTATCATGTGGGCTCGTGTTAGCTATCGTGAGGGCTCGTGTTAGCTATCATGAGGGGTCGTCTTGACTATCATGAGGGCTCGTGTTAGCTATCATGTGGGCTCGTGTTAGCTATCGTGAGGGATCGTGTTAGCTATAATGAGGGATCGTGTTAGCTATCATGAGGGCTCGTGTTAGCTATCATGAGGGCTCGCGTTGGCTATCATGAGGGCTCATGTTAGCTATCATGAGGGCTCGTGTTAGTAATACGAGGGCTCGTGTTAGCTATCATGTGGGCTCGTGTTAGCTATCGTGAGGACTCGTGTTAGTAACACGAGGGCTCGTGTTAGATATCATGAGGGCTCGTGGTAGCTATCATCAGGGCTCGTGTTAGCTATCATGAGGGCTCGTGTTAGCTATCATGAGGGCTCGTGTTAGTTATCGCGAGGGCTCGTTTTAGCTATCATGAGGGCTCGTGTTAGCTATCATGAGGGCTCGTGTTAGTAATACGAGGGCTCGTGTTAGCTATCATGTGGGCTCGTGTTAGCTATCGTGAGGGCTCGTGTTAGTAACACGAGGGCTCGTGTTAGTAACACGAGGGCTCGTGTTAGCTATCATGAGGGCTCGTGTTAGCTATCATGAGGGCTCGTGTTAGCTATCATGAGGGCTCGCGTTAGCTATATGAGGCTCGTGTTAGCTATCATGAGGGCTCGTGTTAGCTATCATGAGGGCTCGTGTTAGTAATACGAGGGCTCGTGTTAGCTATAGTAGTTAAACTGTAATATAGCAGTAGGCATTCAACTGTACAATCAAACATGTCTGATACAAAACAAACACTGTCAGATAGTCTCTTAGAAAGTGCTAGAATGAGTGTTAGACAGGGTCTTAAAAAGATCTGGGACTCAGCTAAGAGTATAGAACGTCTGAGACCAAAGTCCAAGTCCCCTCCTACTGTAAGCAAGGTCATCCCTACAGTAGTAGTGTCAGACCCTAGGCTAGTAGAACACCGTAGGTCTGTCATAGGCACTAGAGCTCAGGTCAAGCGGGACCAAGAAGCAGCGGAACAGCAACAACCCGCGAGCCAAGAACTTGTTGATCAGCGGCCCGACAGCTCCAGTAGTGCGGATACTGTAGAGCTGACACCCGAGCACGGAGCAAAGATGACAGATGCGGTTTATTCGGACCCCCTTCTCATCCTTCCTGCAGCCGTACTCACTAGGTTATTGATTGCGGTGGAAGAACACCAGATCGATTGGGCGAGAAATAAGCGATCGACTAAAGATAGTTATGCGGGATACACAAGGGAAGAACTGAAGTCTATTGTCGAGTCGCAATGGAACTTCCCCGGACCCGGACTCCCGTTTGATTTATCAGAAGCTGCCTGGGAAGACATACACAGGATGGGAGTAACCAAGGAAACCATCGATCCAGCTGTGTGGAAGAGGTCCGCAGCCGGATACGTACAGGGATTCTTCAGCTCTATGGAGCGATTAAAAGAACAACTGTTTCAACAACCCCAAGGACCTCAAGAGCAGGGACAGCTGCTTTATCAAGTTAGAGAAAGAATTCTACGAATCAGGCTAATCTTATCGGCCTTTGAGGAGGCTTCTAAAAGAAGACAAGACACGTCGTTGCAAGTTGCCGTAAAGACTTGGTTTCAACGGGTGAGTCTCCAGGTTCAAGGAACGGCTCAGTGGAAAGCTCAGCTAGATGAGCACTCAACCCATGGAGAATCAACAGACGCTACTTTTTCCCAAGTGGAAAGTGAAGCGACGGCAGAGAAACCGCATAAGAGGGATGCCATTGACATCTATCTGTCAGACTATCAACGCTTTTTAGGTGATGAAGAGTTGAGGAGAAGGCTAGATGGACTTAGCCCTAATAGTGAAGGAACCAAGCTTGTGTTGGACGCAATCGATGTGGATATGAGAGCTGCGAACCAAGCTAAATTTGATGAACGCCTCCGCATCGCTAAAGTCCAAGAATAACAAGTAAAGAAAAAACGTATAGAAGACAGAAAGATAGCAGCAGCGGCAGCAGCAGAAGCAGAAGCAGAAAGAAAGGCGGCAGAGGCAGCGGCAGAGGCAAAAGCGGCAGCGGCAGCGGCAGCAGCGGCAGAAGCGGAAAGAAAGATAGCGGTGGCAGAAGCAGAACGGAGAGCGGCTGAAGAGATCGCCCAACTAGATTTGGAAAATATTCAAGAGAATCAAGACTGCATAAATAAACAGTTAACAGCTAGTCAAATGCAGATGATGAGTCGATCTACTCCCAAAAGACAGGGATGCCTAAGGAGGTGAGGTCTCTATAGGGGTGTCCCTAACAGGCGGTGGCGGACTCGTGAGGGTCTGGGGGCACGTTAAATCGTCTTTATAGTGCAGGGGAGTTACTGAAGGCCCTCGTGTCTTACGAACCATGAATCAACATGGTGCCGTGGTACCGTCTAGTCGGCCTGTTGCCGTACTGCCAGTCCTGTACACAGTAGGGGTGGTGGCTTAGTGTGATCTGTGGTTTATGTGGTCTATGTGGTAGGTCTATGTTTGGTATGTATGAGTTGACCAGACTCTTTACTGTCTCCGATCGGTTGCCAAAACGTGTTTTTTCCCAGGGTAGCACTATTGGAATGGAGGTGTTGCATCGGAATGGGCAGGTTCTGATGATTCTGTTGGTACTACTATTGGAATGGAGGTGGCACCCGGAATATCGGCTGCAAGGAGGGGTTAGTGTCGTAGTGTGGTCCGAGTGAATGATACTCTGGAATCTGTGGTTTGTGTGTGGACGATCAGTGGCAGTTTGCTTAAGCTTTCTGTTGCTGTGGGTACGTGGTATATGTGAGTGTGTGTATGGCCACTGCGAGTGAGTGTGGGAAACCTTGCCGGTTGGTTCAGTCGCCGCCGGTTATTAGTAGGACCATATCTTTACTGCGCCCCAGCATACTTTGTGCACACAAAGTTATTTTGCCCTGACGGCAAAATAAGGTACTCTCGACTCTTTTAACAGTCGATACAATTTTTTCCCCTCTGATTTTGTCCCCGATTTTGTCTTTTCCGATTATGTCCTCTGTGTGTGCATGGTATGTGTCAGATTTTGTGTTTACCGTAGTGTACTTGATATTGTGAACATCTGTTGAGTACACGTGTACAGTGACTGGTAAGTGGTTACTTGTTCCTAGCTTTCGAGCTAGTCAGTATTGTTTGCGGAACCGACTTCCCCTCAATACTGCCGGCGAGGCGGGTGAAAACGTGTCAATATTCCATGTTGGGTAGCACAAGCCCACTTGGGACAAGACCGTCGGTTTGGCTCAAGGGCGACCTTGATGCTCGATCGCTATCAACTGGTCCACCCGCCGGTTGACTCTCTGAGTTGGCTCAATGTACAGTCAGGCCACAGTAAGTTAACAGTAGCCGACCATCTGGCTACACTGACGAGCTGTGCCGGTGTGATCGGGGGATTGAAAAGTGAACCCGGGAAGCATCGGGCTACCCTCCGGCCCGGTCTGATAAAAACGGAGTCGGACTGGCCCCAGGGGTAGTGGAAAAGCGTCCGCCTCGTGGGTGCGCCTCGTGGAGGAGCCCAGAAGGACGTAAGCGATACATCATCTGAGGAAGGCGATACCACCGATCCTGAAGGCGGAGGAAATAGATCTCGTCAAGCAGACGTAGAAGAATATCCCACCGTCAGAAATTGCCTGATTTGCCCCCAGCTGTTAGAAGGCAACTAACTAACACAAACTTAGGTAGTACAGAACCCACAGACCAAATAATTAAAATAGAAAGACTCCCTACTATCGTAGATGAGCCTGAAATAATTAGGCCTGTTCTCGAAGCCACCCCTTCCGTGATAGAGACACCTGTACTCCCTGAACCTACCTCTAAATTCCCTCTGCACAGCACTAAGCTACCTGTGCCCCACAGAACCACCCTTGAAAATGTTCATGTCCTGGACTCCGAGCGAAATATTAATGATTTGTCGCCCGTTGTCCCTCGTCTGCCCGCTACAACGTTGGCGCCTCCCGCTTCGGCGGTCGAGTGGGTAGATGAGGGACGACGGGAGATGGGTCTCCTGCTCGGACAGCTGAGGGAACAACATTCTCGCTCCTCTCAGCAGGCCCAGGAGATGGAGGGAACTGTGCAGCAGTTAAAGGGAACAATTAGGGAAAGTAGGTTAGAGTTGCAAGAAGTGCAGCAAACTATCGCATTAGAACGCGATAAATTAGTAAATACACAAAGGGGTATACCACCAACCCCGGTAACAATGTGTCAACCTGTTAGGTCTGAAGTATTTCATGCGCAAGGTGTGGAGCCTACACGCATCTATACTGCTAGCGAAGTAGAAACTCCCATAGTAAACCCTATTAAGGGTAATTATAAACCTGTTGACAATGATATCCCATATAGACTTGATAATAATCTGAGAAATTTATATACCGATAACTCGATATTAAATAACACGATGGCCCAAGAAAGTTTTACGCGTCAAATGGCTAGAACCGAAGCCCGTCAAGCGGTAAAGGTGAGAGAGATCGTCAAGTTCAATGGAGATGAGATGAAATGGTTACCTTTTAATGAATATTACAAAGATAACATACAGAACTCTGTGCTATCTAACGGAGAGAAACTGAGATTCCTCATCGAGTGCTTGGAAGGATCTCCCAAGTTAATGGCGTTCAAGTTTATTGGACATCCAGATGGATTAAGACAAGTTTGGGATACACTGAACATCAGGTATGGTAATAGGACTAACATAGCTAGGTATTTATATGCGAAATTAATGGCGCCCCGAAAGTTTCTTAGCAGCGGGATTATAGAGTTTTCCGATGAGATTCAGGAGATCTGTAGACAACTAGATTGGTTAGGTAAGTCTCATGAATACCAGAATTCTATGGTTGTAGGAGCCTTAGCATCTACTTTGCCCAAGGGTGGAGTAGGTACACGCTGGGACAAGAATGTGTTATATATGATGGAACAACAACGAAGAGAGCCTACCATGGCTGATCTCATGTCATTCTTAGATGGAGAGGTAAAATTACAGCTCCTAAAGCAGTCCAGAGAGAAGACACCGGAAAATAAGGTAAGTGAGAAACCCGTTTCTAGGAGAAAGGCAATACCAGATGACGACGACGGCGAAAGCCAGACTTCTCAAGGAGAGGATAGCGGGAAAGACACTGAAAGATCTTACTATGACAACAAAGCGTCTAAGGACGTAAGTAAGTTCAAGTCTCGAACCAATGACAGGAGAGAACAGGTAAGAAAAACTCCTCCTACGTCCCCTAAGAGAATTCATGTAAGAAAGCCCGAGGAAAGAACGAGTGTGCACAACGTTACTCAAAGTAAGGTAAGTAACATCAAACCAAAATGTGTGCTGTGCGACGGGCCCCACCGTTTAAGTGCGTGTGATGAATTCCTGAGGAAATCACTAAAGGACAGACGTGAAGTCATGTGGGATAAGCGGTTGTGTTATAATTGCCTCAGACGAGGACACCAACGGCGAACCTGTTACTCCGACGCAAGGTGTGCAAAGTGCGGCGCAAAACATCATATCTTGTTGCACACGGAATTCGAACGAAACAGCCCGAGTCAGGTAAGTGAGTCCGAACTACATGTCCAATTCAGTGATGTGAACGACACTGACCAATATTCTGAGATGGAAGGATTCTATACGGACGAATTCTCCGACGAAAACGAATCCTGTTACCTGATAAATACTGCAGTGTATCGAGCACTTACGTATGAAAAGAACACCGACAGCGAGCTCCCCCCAACTAGTTCTGACCGACAACCACCTTGGAAAGCACCCACTTCCAATGTAGGAATCCGAGAATTTCCCGTAGTGCAGCTAAGGGTCCACGGACCTGAAAGGAGTTATATAGTGAACGCCCTTCTTGACTCCGGTAGCACAGGAACATTCATCGACAAAGAACTAGCCGAAGACATCTTTGCTGGACAACCCAAGTTCCGAACTAAGTTAAACATGTCAGGAATTATGCCGGTTTGGAAATCTACAGTAATCGCAGATTATTATGTAGGTGCGTTGTCCACCCCCCAGGATGAACTAGGAGAACACAGCATAAGGTCAGTAAAAATGGTAGCGATAAAGAACTTCGCTACCAGTCAAGTGGAACCTTATAACTGGGATGAGGACGATTTCACCCAGCAGCTTGAAATACCTAGATTCAACACCGATTACCCTGGAGTCCAAATACTCATCGGTCAAAATGCGCATGAAGCGCTCGAGACATTGGAGAAACGAGACATCGCAACCACTACAAGCTTATGCGGGAAGAACTAGAGTGGGTTGGTACTTTACTGGCCCTTCCCATAGAACTCTCATGGAAAGATTACCGAAAGATCAGGTATATCAAGTAAGAGGATGGGAAGATGAGAGCAGTGAGTTAGACGATCCAACTGAGGGAAGACCATACTCCTCAGATAATGACGACATCAACTCCAATGTAGATCAATGGAGACATTGCCCCGAGACAATTAATCTAGCCGACATCGCTTCCAGAGGAGCAACTCCTCAAGAACTGTAAAAGCTTTTGCGTAATTAACCGGTTATTTTCCCTTAAAGTACTCTGTAGTTGGTTTACCAGGCATAAAAAGGCCGTGTCCTTACTGTACTGGTGTTTTAGAGGACATAAAAGTCATTTCTTCTGTATTTGTACTTTAGAGGACATAATCCGCAATCTCGTGACGCGATAAGCTAGATACTCTTGAAAACAGTGTCGCTACCATGACGACGGCTAACAGCTGATATTGCCACGTCGACATTTCTTTGTTTCTTTGTTCTCTCGTTGTTCGGTTGACCAATC
>JAUCBJ010006009.1:0-28367 GCA_032718475.1 Nemertoderma westbladi | reverse complement strand
TGCTAATGTATGTTACTATCTAATATATTACTATGTATGTCTGTATGTAGCTTTGTATGTGTAAATCAATGTGCATTTTCTATCCTTAGCTCTATATATGATCGCATGTAAATGTTAAACTATGTGCACTTGGTGGCTGTAATAATGGGTCTACCCGATCAGCTGCCATCTTCACAGAGTTTCACTGCACACTTACGTTTCATACTCAATTAGATAATACAATAAATATGTTTTTTATTATTATTATGTATTTGTGCATGCTTCTACGGAGCCCCTAAAGGGACATTAGAAGAAAAAAAAATTTTTTCGCTAAGTCGTGCGAACGACTTAACAAACGCGTGCGAACGACTTAGTAACTCGAGCGAACGACTTACTAACTTTACTTTGATTGGCTAAATAATACTGGTAATAAAAGTACAACCTTTTTAGTGGGATTTTCAATTCAATCTACAGCATTTGTTGATGGCATTATTGGTTGAAAATATTATTATCAATGGCTGAACGCGCTCTGTTAATATCGACGTACTTTAACTTAGGCCGACAATACAACCGACATATTGTAGCAAATTATAATATCTTTAACATATTAATTTTATTTTAACTTATTCAGTAAATATATGTATTATCTACAGTCAGCGCTGTTAAGCTGATTATAGTGTCAGGTGTTGTTGCTATGTTGCTAAGCAACATTCCCATCTCACTATTGTATCCAAAAGCTGTAGTCGAAATCTCAGGTTTTGGGGGGAGGTGAGATAGGTCCTACTACAGTATTTCGAGTATTGTACAATATTGTGACTCCGCCTCAATATTCGATTTAAATAAAGTACGTACCCGTATTTCACTTTCAGGCTCTCGGTGGGATAAATATTTCTCCATTTGACGCAACACCGCCGCGGCCGCTATGAGGGAGGTGAATACCGCGGCCGCTCCTAAAGCCGCAGGCCATCGCTAACTATATAGGTTAACTTGGGATTCTGGGGGACTTTTCGATGAAGGAACTGACCAAATTGTTTTATTTTCTCACCAGGGGAGCGGCTCGGAATTCTAAGATATTAGCAACTCTAACATTATTAAATTAATATAATTTATTAAACCAAAAATATTGGTACAGTAAAAACAATGTACAAAATTTCACATATGCATATGGTATTACGAAGAGATTACGCACGATTAATTAAGATTGCTGTAATAATATAAACTTTTAGAGTTCGCTCTACAAGATATGAGATGGTACTGCGACGCAGGCTCGCCACAGAGTCTACAACAGCAACTACTAGAGGCTTCGTGAAAACGCCCTGTCGAGCAAATATGGTGATGGTATCCGTGCATTGCTAAACGTGAGAGAATTTGTCGAGACTTTTGGTTCGAGTTCGCCCAACTTCGATCAGAGTGGAGTCCTAAAGACCAAAATTCACTTTGGATGTCGTCGAGTTTTTCATTAATATTACTGTGATAGATATTAAACTCTGTTGTGAGTGGAAGATTTAACTTGTCCACCAATTCCAGTGTCAACGGAGGTTCCTGAGCCAATGCGTAGACTAGGCGATTTTTACTAAATTTTGAAACTGATAGAGTCTTCTTCAGATAGACTGTTTTAATTTTATCTAAAGTTTCCATATCACTGGATTTCAAATGGGGCCATATTACTCGTAAACCACTATGTTATGACCGGTACAATCTTAATATAAAATAAGCGCATAGCTGTCGATACTGCCAATAAGTGCGGATCGTGTATGGAATGGATTGCTTTTAAACATTTACAAGTGACTGCAACACAATGTTTGGTAAACGATAGGGACGGTTGAAAAATCATTCCAAGATACTTGTAGTTATTTACTATTTTGACTAGTTTTCCATTTAAGTAAAATTTATCGTTTAGACACAACTTCCCACCTCGTCGAAACTTCATAATAGCAGTTTTATCCAAATTAACTTCAAGACCATTTGCTTGTGTCCAATCCCAAAGGGCGTCTAATGCGGCTTGAATTTATTCTCTAGTATGGGCGTAAAATAAAAGGTCATCAGCAAACAGCAATATTACAACTTCGCCTATTTTCCGTACTGCTTCTCTAACAAAACCAACAATATCAGAAATGAAAATCACAAACAATAAAGGACTGAGACATTCACCCTGTGCCAATCCCCGTATCTGGGCTATAATCTTAGATAACCGCAGTCCATCATATATTCTAATAAAATTTGTTGACAAAATGGCTTTAATTATTCTGTAGAGGCTTCCACGAATATTGAAATGATAATAGAGCTTGTACAGAAGTAACTTACGCGGTACACTGTCAAAAGCTTAACTATATTAACAAATATATAAATATATATTATATATATATTTATTTTGTTATACAGTATATAAATATATAACAAATAGCTTAGCTAACTATATAGGTTAACTTGGGATTCTGGGGGACTTTTCGATGAAGGAACTGACCAAATTTTTTTATTTTCTCACCAGGGGAGCGGCTCGGAATTCTAAGATATTAGCAACTCTAACATTATTAAATCTAACCCTTCGACGGACACGGCGGACAAAAATCCGTCATTTTTTCGACAATTTTAAAATTTTTTTGAAAGGCGCTCTACAGTGGCTCGAAAAAACCCTAGGTTATTGCTTAGCCGACGCCGGGATACGATAGAAGGGATTAATTAGTGAATTCGTTTTTTTTTTCAAAAAAGATTACCACGCCTTTTTTCCGAAAATGTCCGTCAAAGTTGAAAAAACGGACAAAATGACTTTGCGGGATCCGCTATAACTCGGCTAATATTAATCGTACGGGAACGAAAGTAACGCGGTTGCAAAGGTGAAGAGTGGTACTACCTTCGTATCGAATGGGGGTAAAATATTTATTAAAATTTCGGGTGGAAAAAGGGGCTGTAAATTTGTACGTTTTTGTCGTCTTTTTTGGAAAACTTATTTCCGAAATGTTTAATTCGACAACGCGGGTAGGAATCCACTAATTCTTTTATGAAACTCGTAGAAGACAATTGGGGCTACGTTCCTATCGAATGGGGGTACAAAAAATATGTCGGCAATAGGGGCCAAAAAGGGCCAGAATTTGTAAAGTAGTTTTTATCGAATAATTTTTTATTTTTAACTTTAGTTGGTTAAGGTACATTCTATACAGTCAATATCCATACGGGGAATTCAAATATGCTATCGGTTTTGCTCCAAGGATGATATTAAAAAAATGAGGGCCAAAATTATAATTTCGCGCTTCAAACTTGCTTCGCGGGAAATCGTCTAGCTCGAAAACTACTTAACTTACGTGAGATTTGTTTACACAGACTTATAGTGCGTTAAATTATCTATCTAACAGCGTTAATCACAGCGCCGGAGGTATTATAAAACTGGAGCGGCAGGCGATCGTGTGAAATACAGTATAATATTTATAAAAAGGGACGAAAAATTTTTTTTTTTAACAAATCGCTATTCCATTATAATTTAGCGTATTGCGCCATAAGTACATTTAAAATTTAACAAATTACCTCCGCTATCTTTTATCTTAACATATATAATTAAAATTACGAATTTTAAGGGTCGAAAAATATCGCGTTATTTTGGCCCTTTTTTTTAATTTTTTTGGGGCCAAAAATAACCCCTTCTCAAAAGATTAAGAAAAAAATTACGGCAAAGAATATACCAATTTTATTGAATTTGGACCACCAGAACCGAAGTTAGAGCGATTTTAGTGAAAAAATAAAAATAATTTTTTTTGCAAAAAAATTAAGAATGGTCAGGTCAATATTGGATTTCGAACCCGCGAACTTAGGTTTCATTAACGTGATTGATAACCACTAGACTATGTGACCAAGAGAATTTGAAATTTTCGAGTGACTATTTTTAAACATCAATAACTTCGGTTCTACAGGGCCGTTTAATCTGAAACTTTTTTCATTGGATAGAGGATAGATTGTAGTGTGTGAAATAGGATACAACTTGGGAAAAGACTTATGTGCACTTAGTGCAAAATGCACTTAAATAGTGAACATTTTTTCGATATTTCAAACACTGTTATTTCCAGTTCTATTCATCGTAGAATATTATTTTTTGGATTAAAATGTAGTTTGGAATGATTTCTAACTATAATCGTAACATTTGTTTAACTTTTTATGTCTATTAAGTGACTTAAAAATGTCCATGAATATGGTCCAAAATCGCAAATCCAGATTTATTAAATTGGATTTTTGACACTTGATCATACACCATCGTAGATCGGTAGAGGATAAACATAAGTTTGTTAAATATGAGCCACCATTACGATCTGCTAAAGTGCATTTGTACAAATAAGTGTGCAAAAGTGCAAATTTTTTAATAAGGTCAAATTATATAGTATTGGGTTATTTTCTTTGCAGATACTTTATTTTCATATTAATATGTTGTTTGAACCTTACTGAGCGCATTAGGGGATATGCGTACAAATAACCGGCCCTTATGAGGCTTCGATTGGGTAAATTAATAAAACATAAGGTTGTATAGTATAATATTCTAAAAACCAGTGTGATATTAAATGCACTTTAAATAATAAATAGAAATCAAATAACAATTGGACCACACAATTAAAAACTCGCACAATTTTGTACTTATTATATCGCTTCAAATTAATTCAACAGTGGATATTTGGGGGAAGGGGGAAGTTACAGTGTGCATTCGGGGGAAGTTTGGTGAACTGATTTATGCAGTGAATCCAAACTTCCCCCTTTGATATATCATATACTTAAGACATGCTAGGGTGACGGGGAAATATTTGTTACTGTCACACTTTGCTTCCATTTATCCTATCCTTTATTATTACCCCAGTCAGATAAGAGATAATAAATCAGTAAAAACTAAACTAAACTGTCTTTCATGCAAACAAATTTCTAACTAAAGACGGGTGAATGACCATGACCATGGAAATAATTTTAAATACTGTATAATTGTATATCAACTATTTGGGGAGGCTTCCAAGTTAAACCCGAAAACAATTATTTTGTTACATAGTAAATAACGTTGTATGTTCTTCTTCCTCTCATAATAAAATATAAATGAAATATCTCAGATCGCTATGCCCTGTAACATTTCACAACCAAAATATTTAAGTGTGAAAAGTGTAGGCCTACCACACTCCGCCCAAACAACCGCAAACGCATAGCCAACAAATTTAACAAAAGGTTACATACATGTTGGGTTCATGACGAGATGAGTGAAAATTGATCGCGTAATATAAAGTAAAATATTAAGAGACGGCTGGCTCTCCTCCACTTTCTTACCCAATGGATATGTTGTTGTAATAATCTAATATTGGGGCGGCTTTCTCTCGTTCATATTTCACTCAGTCGCTTACGCTCGTTCTTAATAAAATTAATTCGAATAAGTAATGCGTAACATCCCTAATGAAACCAGTGGGTGCTTTGATGGATATTCCCGGAAAATTATTTGGTTGAACGTGTATAGCACCAGCAATGACAGTAAATTTATCGGGGGCTACTTCCTCGAAGCGATAACTGAGAAAAAGGGTGATCCGCGGATTGTTTGTGGGGATTTTGGAACAGAAAATGTTCGCGTTCGAGACTTTCAGAAGTTCATCCGTAGAGATCACACTGACAATATGCAACAGACCTGTTACATCGATGGCGAAAGCACAGCTTAGAATAATTTCATTATTTAGTTTTAAAGTTCGCACGACTTAGTAAGTCATTCGCACGACTTAGTATATGTCGTTCGCACGACTTAGTATGTCGTTTGCACGAGTTAGTTAAGTCGTTCGCACGACTTAGTATATCGTTCGCACGACTTAGTAAGTCGTTCGCACGACTTAATATGTCGTTCGCACGAGTTAGTTAAGTCGTTCGCACGACTTAATATGTCGTTCGCACGACTTAGTAAGTCGTTCGTACGACTTATAGTATGTCGTTCGCACGACTTATAGTATGTCGTTCGCACGAGTTAGTAAGTCGTTCGCACGAGTTAGCGAAAAAAAAATTTTTTTTCGCATGTCCCTTTAGGGGCTCCATATCCATATGCTTCTCTGTGTCGAAATTACGTTAAAACATTAAACAGATTATTACTGCTGTACTGTCAGACTGTACTGCTGTAGGCATATCACTGTATCACAGTCTCAGCCTATTTCAGTATACAGTAGGCCTATAGTATTTCAGTACAGCCGACAGGGCGAACTGCTGAAACGCGGAACTGGAAACTGAACTGTCTGACTGTAGGTAAAGTAGGCCTCCTACACGTACAGACAGACGTAGGCCTACGTACACCACTGTACATGTACACTCAGACACTTAACTCTGTCAGTCTGTACACTGTAGGTCGGCCTACCGGTAGGCTAACTCCTCGACCTCGACTGCCTGACGGCTCGATTATCGAGATCGATATCTGGCCTCAAACTGCTTAGATTCATATTAGACCTAGCCCTAGCCTACAGTTCAACAGTCAGACAGTTACAGCTACCGGTAGAGACAAGACAGACCCGCCTGCTGGATTGTGATCACAGACGCAAGACAGCAAGAGCAGAAGAGGCTGCAGACTTGTGCTACCGGTACCGGTCTTCCGGTACAACCAGACATCATTTGCAAAACATGCCGTTAGAAGTTGGGGTTGTCAGCATTCCTGATGACGAAAACATAAAGTAAGTCTGTAAACTGTACACGTACAGAAGTAGAAGCACAGAAGCATTTAACTTTTTTCACATGAATTACCGTACAGCCGTGCCATACTGCCATACACCATAGGCTAGGCCTAAGTTATTACGGTACCAGTACGCGGTACCGGTAACTTTTTCTCTTTCAGTTTCGTTTAAATTTCACTTTCGTAATTTTACACACATACAGACATAGGCCTAAATCATCACGCTGTCTGGCTGTGCGGCCTGACGGCTACGCAATGCGCTCCACATTTTCCTCAATTGGTCATTTAGCCAACCTGCCTACCATTAGTCATTACAGCATTAGGCCTACCATAGTTACAGTATCGAACGTCAGTCAGGGAGGGAGATCATCAAATTTTAGAATACCGGTACCTCAAATTTCAAATTATAGACCCAATTTTGGAATTACCGGTACCTCAAATTTAATACAAGGCAGCAAGGTTAGGTTAATTCTCTAAATTTGAGTTTTACCCCAAATTTGAATGTCATAGTCAGATACGATACAGACAAACAGAAGTCATCGATCTAGGGATCGAACAGGGCCTCCTGATTGGAAGCCCATGAATCTCACCACTAGACCAATTTGCTGCTTTATATTATTATTAATAATAGGCCTACCGGTCAGCCGGTAGCAGAATAAATTTAAAATTAATTATTTTTATTCTATAGGAAAAAGGTATCGGAACTTAGGCACTTTTGTCACTAATTTAAATTGACAGTTTATTACCGAGATTTCAATTCAATATAGTCAATTCAATTTTTGTACCAGCGGCACAACTACCACCCCCAGCCCCCGCCACCTCCCGCACCGCCGTCTATGGATTAATCCTTCATTTTTTTCACAGAGAATTTCGTGAGCTCTGCTGCGACAACGCTGGATGGAAGAAAGTTTACAGTCGCGTGGCTGACAAACGCGCGGGACATCACGAGACCAGAGTCTACACTAAGCGGACCCCCAACTGCGCCTACAAGATGTGCAAAGTCTATGCGAAATACGACCAACTATCAGCTGCCTTGTTGTATGATGTCATCCAGGATCCGGATTACCGCGCCACGTGGGACTTTATGATGGTAGACAGTCGGACGGAGTGCGTTATAAACCCAAACAACGATGTGAGTTACTACGCGATGAAGTTCCCTAAACCGTTGAAGAACCGGGACTTCGTGACGCAGCGATCGTGGTTGGAAACCCGAGAGGAATACATCGTCTTCCATCACTCGCTCTCCCATAAATCGATCCCCCATCGGAAGGGGTTCATCCGCGGCACCGTGTTCCTTTCCGGGTATCTCATCCACCCGCTCGGGGAGACCAGCTGCGAGTACTACTACCTGGCGTGGTCGGACCCTCGCGGCTCGCTCCCCAAGTGGTTGGTGAACCGGGTTACCGAGACTCTCTCCCCCCGGATGGTTAAGACTGTGTACCGGGCCTGCGTTGCCTACGACGCATGGAAGGAAGTTAATAATCCCAAGTTTAAACCGTGGTTGTATCCCGAACAGTTGGAGGGTGTGGAGCGGTTGAATATCGACGATACAAAGGTAAGGTCGCACTTCCTTTCTAACATTATTTATTTATTTTTTTTTTTAATTTTAGCTCTAAGTTTGAAATTAGTGTGCATGGTTTGCTCGGAGAGCTCGGAGGTTTGCTCGGAGAGCTCGGAGGTTTGCTCGGAGAGCTCGGAGGTTTGCTCGGAGAGCTCACCTAAATAATATGAATAATTTAAAATAATATAATAAAGAAAGAAGAAAACAAAATTTAAATCTTAAAAATATTTAAAACGAAATAGTTTCTTGAAAAATAAAAATTTTTAATTCTAATGGTCGCCGTTCTTCCAGCTGGGGATCACATCAATCAGTGAGTTTGACTGATACAATGCTTGGGCTGTATAATCGCTACATCTACAGATCTAGGTTGATCATGAACCAACACGAGATAATTGTCTAGTTTTTTCCTGAATGTCTCAAGAGCGCAATCAGATAGATTCTAAATCTCTCGTGGTAATACGTTGAATAATTTCGGTCCTTGAACCATGAAGCTGCTGTCGGACAATGTTCCTAATCTTCCGTGGGATGCAATGCTCGGGATCAGGCACAGTTTTCCTCGTCGTTCATGGACTGTTGCTTTAATTCGAGGATGGTTGTATTTATGCAATGGGTTCGGGACTGTTCCTTCTAGGATTTTCCAGATATACATTATTATACCGGTATACCTTTCTCGCTTACGTTGGAGCGAATATATTTCTAGGATTATTAATCTCTCCCAGTCTCGGAGGAAGGTAATTTTTTCTTGTGAAGTATATACCGTTGAATGTCCTCTAGCACGTTGATCTCACGCGCTAGGTAAGGGTTCCAGAACTGGCGATAATATCCATTTTTGGTCGTACAAGGCTATTAAAGAGAGTTATCATCAGGATTCAATCTCGTGTGATGAATGTCCTTTGTATCCGCACAATTGTCTCACAGTCACAGATTTACATGTTTCGTGATATGTTTTCTTGTGTAATTGGATATTTTTCGTTGTCTAGGTTTTTGTAGTGATACTCCAGTGAAGATTGAGCTGAAATCGATTTGTAATGATGGCTGAGATGTTCAAATTTATCACCATGCAGTAGCTTGTTGTTCTCAGTTGTCCAATTATAGATCGTATTAAGATGATCTTGGTGATTGTTTTGTGGATTCCGTGGTGCCATCGCTCTGGTATCATCGGCAAATGAACGGATAATATTCTTTGTGTTTTTGTCGATATCGTAGATCATGACAAGGAACAGAACTGATCCTTGTATATCCGATCCGCTCAGAATGGGTTTCCATTGTGAGTTAGCTCCATTCGCTACGACTTGCTGCTCCTCGATCGCGAAGAAAATTCCAAATCCATTGACCAACTGGCCAGATATACCGAGAGCTTTAAGTTTGTGAATAAGAACGCCGTGGTCAACTTTGTCAAATGCTTTTGCATAATCCAACGATATAATCACGACATCAACTCCATCATGTCGGTTAGTTGTTCAAGAATATTAGCATAGTGTTCAAGGAGTTGAGACAGACACGAACGACCTTTGCGAAAACCATTTTGTCCTGGATTAAATGGATCTTTGTTTTCAAGGTATTCGACTATGTGTTCTTTGACAACGTGTTACTTTCGTTGTATACGATCAGCGAGGCGATTGGGTTTGTAAACACCGATGTATATTGGGTTTGTAAACACCGATGTATATTGGGTTTGTCACAAATCAGGCATCACAAATCCCTTCAGGATCGTGGGTGATTTTATTGTTTACCAGAAAAGGACCAATCGAGTCTTTGCTCTTTTTCTTGCTCTTTACATAAGAATAGAAGAATTTCGAGTTAACTTTAATCTTGCTCACTGCTTCTCTTTCTTCAAATAGATCGTCTTGTTTGCGAGAGTTTATAGCTGAAGATCAATTTCCTGAAGAGATACATTAAGTTTTTCAATCTTCACCTTCGAACTCGCGTTTATTATTTGTTTCAGTGTCTTTAGTCGTTTCTTGAACAAAGCTTTTCGTTCTCTAGGTACATTTGTTGTTACAGTTGTACAGGTAACTGCCAGGAGAGAGGAACCTTCAGGTTGCTCTCACTTTCTCGAGTTTAACCTTCACTGATCACTTTTATTTTTAGGTTATAAATCGGCAGTTAAGCCGAATTATTTTACTATACTTCGCTAACAAGTCAGAATTACGATTTTTTCGGCAATTAAATTACTTTACTATTAGTTACTATTGATTAGTTCACAATTAATTTCTAAATTGAATTATATAAATTGGTATACCGGTACTTGAGTCCGTTATGACCGCTCCTGACGTCGCCTAATAGGTCACAACTGTGAATGGCGCTGGTTCAACTACTAGGATCGGCATGCTGCATTGCAGCTGCATTTTTAAGAATGCTGTGCCGGCTTGTCGACAAAATTGCACCGCCACAACTCCCTATCACCCATGACATTTGCTAGATCATCCGCATCTTCAAGGCCAGTATCCTTTAAGGTGCGTCTCAAGAAAGTCATGGGCTGTCCACCATGCTTATTCACTCCATGAGGCTGCCAAAGTACAAGATTATGCACTGGCTGGTCCTCAAGGCGAACGCAATGTTCTGCAAAGCGGAGGCGACTTTGTTCCAGTGTCAAGCTTGGGGGAACCAATGAGACACCTCCAATGTTATCTAGTGTCCGGTTGGAGATGTGTGCATTGTACTTGACACATTGAACCCGGCGTAGCATTCGATTGTGAATGTGCCATCCAGAGATTTGGTGTCGCCAGCAGTTAGAGCCCAGCATGGACTCCCATAGAGGAGTACTGGAACTATTGCTGCTCTAAATAATCGGACCTTAAGTTTCCGGTTAATTATCGGTGACTTCCAAATCCTGGAAAGCATATTCAAGGCTGTCCATTCCTTTCCCTTACATATTCGAAGGTCCTCACCTGACTTCCGGATCCATGATCCCAGGTAACAGAAGTCGTCCACATGCTCAAGCATACCATCCTTCGAGCTTATGCTCATCCGGTCAGAGACTTGCTGAGGACTTTCAAAGTTAACTGTCAAAATTTTGGTCTTTCTGGACTTAATAAAAAGACCAACACTAGAAGCAGGATGTTCTAATGAGCTGAGTAGCCGTTGGGCCCCCTCTAATGATTCTGAGAGTACTCGTAAGTCATCAGCAAAGTCTAGATCAGTTAGGTACTTGGCAGGATTTCCTCGACTTCTGGAGCCAGTAGGTGGAGTTATCATCACCCCATCATCATTATAATGATCTAAGGACATGCGAGGAACATAGTCAACCACAATTCTGAGCAAGAATGGTGCAAGTGTGTCTCCCTGGAGGACGCCAGCCATCAAAGCCAGATGACGTTGTCCTCTTATAAACAAAATCAGATTAAAATATTGTTAATTACTTTAGCTCTTGACATAATGTACGACTACTGTAGGCTACTACTACTACTACTATTTATTTATTTATTTAGGTAGAGCACGCCGAGTCTTTGAATTCCTTAGAGGAGGATGAATCTGTAGCAGAAGAAGACGAAGTTGATAAAGAATTAGAAAGAGATTTTGGTGTCGTGGAGAACGGTGTGTGAGATTGGTTAGTCGACAGGAGTGGGAGAGATAGTAGGATGTCGATCCTTCACTACCCTATATTAATTAGTGTTGTGCTTCATGGGCGACTCAAGTCGTGGATATAATGTGCCTGACTTACTTACGGATTGCTTGCGGCCTTGGACTTTGTCTGCTGGTTTTACATACTGAGGGGATGCCATGGTTAGATTCTCTATCTCTCTTTCTGTTGTCAACTGTTCCCCCTACTTTATTGCCTTTATCATCTTCGGTGATCCATCCCATATTGTATATGCACCATCCATCACCATAACGACACCCCCACTAACTTAAATTACTTATAGACCGGTATTTGTTTGGCAGTTGGGAGTTTTTCTATATTTGGAAGTTTTTCTTAGAAACAGACACATTGTTTATGTTAGTCGGATGTTGCGGCGCGTGGGGTGGGCCATATTCTCTGTAAGTCTATATCTAAACCGGAACCATAGTCCATAACCGAACCATAACACAAACCGGAACCTTAGTCCATAACCGAACCATAACACAAACCGGAACCATAGTCCATAACCGAACATAACACAAACCGGAGCCATAGTCCACAGCCGAACCATAACACAAACCGAAACCATAGTCCATAACCGAACCATAACACAAACCGGAACCATAGTCCATAACCCAACCATAACACAAACCGGAACCAAAGTCCGTAACCGAACCATATCACAAACTGGAGCCATAGTCCATAACCGAACCATAACACAAACCGGAACCATAGTCCATAACCGAACATAACACAATCCGGAACCATAGTCCATAACCGAACCATAACACAAACCGGAGCCATAGTCCATAACCCAACCATAACACAAACCGGAACCATAGTCCATAACCGAACCATAACACAAACCGGAACCATAGTCCATAACCCAACCATAACACAAACCGGAACCAAAGTCCGTAACCGAACCATATCACAAACTGGAGCCATAGTCCATAACCGAACCATAACACAAACCGGAGCCATAGTTCATAACCCAACCATAACACAAACCGGAACCATAGTCCATAACCGAACCATAACACAAACCGGAGCCATAGTCCATAACCGAACCATAACACAAACCAGAACCATAGTCCATAACCGAACCATAACACAAACCGGAGCCATAGTCCATAACACAAACCGGAACCATAGTCCATAACCGAACCATAACACAAACCAGAACCATAGTCCATAACCGAACCATAACACAAACCGGAGCCATAGTTCATAACCCAACCATAACACAAACCGGAACCATAGTCCATAACCGAACCATAACACAAACCGGAGCCATAGTCCATAACCGAACCATAACACAAACCAGAACCATAGTCCATAACCGAACCATAACACAAACCGGAGCCATAGTCCATAACACAAACCGGAACCATAGTCCATAACCGAACCATAACACAAACCAGAACCATAGTCCATAACCCAACCATAACACAAACCGGAACCATAGTCCATAACCGAACCATAACACAAACCGGAGCCATAGTCCATAACCCAACCATAACACAAACCGGAACCATATTCCATAACCGAACCATAACACAAACCGGAACCATAGTCCATAACCCAACCATAACACAAACCGGAACCATAGTCCATAACCGAACCATAACACAAACCAGAACCATAGTCCATAACCCAACCATAACACAAACCGGAACCATAGTCCATAACCGAACCATAACACAAACCGGAGCCATAGTCCATAACCCAACCATAACACAAACCGGAACCATATTCCATAACCGAACCATAACACAAACCGGAACCATAGTCCATAACCGAACCATATCACAAACCGGAACCATAGTCCATAACCGAACCATAACACAAACCGGAACCATAGTCCATAACCGAACCATAACACAAACACAAACCGGAACCATAGTCCGTAACCGAACCATAACACAAACCGGAGCCATAGTCCATAACCCAACCATAACACAAACCGGAACCATAGTCCATAACCGAACCATAACACAAACCGGAGCCATAGTCCATAACCCAACCATAACACAAACCGGAACCATAGTCCATAACCGAACCATAACACAAACCGGAACCATAGTCCATAACCCAACCATAACACAAACCGGAACCAAAGTCCGTAACCGAACCATATCACAAACCGGAACCATAGTCCATAACCGAACCATAACACAAACCGGAACCATAGTCCATAACCGAACCATAACACAAACACAAACCGGAACCATAGTCCATAACCTAACCATAACACAAACCGGAACCATAGTCCATAACCAAACCATAACACGTTCTAAAATAAAATATTAACCCTATCGAATCGATGTTGGAGGGTTGCAAGTCTCACTTTGTGTTGATTAACTGCTGAATAACGACAGAGTGTTACCAGACACCGTTACTGCTACCAGTGAAATGTATTTTAAAATGTTTCCTTACAAGTTAAATGAGTTAGTAGAAATGCACCCAACCCAACCTCAACCCATACAATGCGTTATAGTCACACAGATTCAACATATCTCACTTCCCTTAGCAATATCCGGCTGTGACTTCTAGCTAGGTTGTTGTTGTTGTTTGTCCTTTCTTCATTTTCCATTTGTGTGTCATATACAGTAAGCGAGTTTAACACAATGGTAGTGGATTTATTTCTAGGCTAATTAATTTATTCATTTGCTATTCAACATTTTAATGAACAATCTAATTCAATGATAAAATAATTTAAACATTAGGTGCATTTTTTAATATTCTATATTCGAATATTTAGGTGTAAATAATATTATTAATCATACAGTGATGCCATACATACATACATACATACATACACACTGGCTAATTAGTTTACTAGGTATAATAATATAGTTAATGGATTTGTTTTAAGTGTTTACTTATTTTTTTTTCAAGGTGAACTTCTAATGGGTTGTATGTTTTGGGTGATATTACATATTTTGTTTTGGTTTAGTAATGTATATAGAATAGTTTTTTGTTTGTTATTTTAGATCATTATAACTTATGTCTGTAGGTGGATTTTTGATAACTTTCAGCTATTTTATAATATAGGTACTTACTTACTTTAATTCCCTCTTCCCACGCAATGAACTCACTTCATAGTGAAACTCAGGATCAGAAGAAATTATTCATTGCATATTCTACTTAGCTAGTAGTATTCTTTGCATACGATTACGTAGAATATCTGAGTATATTTTATGGGCTGTCATCTGTCGTACTCGAGAAGGAAGCGGAGTACTGGAGGTAAGCTTGTATGAATGCGTTACTGAGTTATCGATTAAACCCAGCTGTTATGTAAATGCTGGTAGTGCTAGCAGCTACTGTTATCATTGTTGTAACAGTGAATCGTCTATTGCCAACAATCCAATGATAACACAGCGACGCTATACTAACAATAAACCAAACTAAAGTATAGCTGTTACTGTCGATAATGTCAATGGCCTTGCACTATAAGCCACAAAGTAATCAGCTGTTTCATTAGATCTACAAAGGTTATTTTTGCGCATGCCACTCACCTGGAAAACCTGCAATAGTCAGTGAATTACATTTTTTCTTGAAATGTCAGGGAATTATTGTAAAAAATGGCAGGGAAGGTTAGGAATAGGCTAATCCTACTCGCTATATCCGTGACTCGTTAGCTGTAAGAGTGTGGATAGCAGGGTAGGGATGGGTTTAGGAAAACAGAGATGTTTCCATAATTCTAGAGCACGATATGGCTTATATATATCATCCAGCTACATGGCATCAACAATATATTCTCAAGTGTGAGTCAGCCGACGATCAGTTAATGTGTTTCCGCCACTCGGTATTAGCGGAAATAATCATGTCATATAATGATGCCATAATTCATTTTTTTCGAATAAATGTTACTTTCAAGTTTCAAAGGAGTATAATGTGTATTTGTAATTTATCTTGAAGATATGAAACATCTTATTTTAATGTGTCAATATTTAAATCCAGTTTCAGTCCCAATTATACATCTACGTTAGAAAAGCAAACTAAACAGTGCGCAAACAGGGCGCTACTCCTATATGATACCCGTAGGTATGGGTAGGTGCTACTCCTATCTGCTACCCGAGGGCGAGGGTCGGGGTGGGCGCTACTCCTATCTGCTACCCGAGGGTAGGGGTGGGCGCTACTCCTATCTTCTATTCGAGGGCGAGGGTCGGGGTGGGCGCTACTCCTATCTGCTACCTGAGGGTAGGGGTGGGCGCTACTCCTATCTGCTACCCGAGTGTAGGGGTGGGCGCTACTCCTATCTGCTACCCGAGGGTAGGGGTGGGCGCTACTCCTATCTGCTACCCAAAGGTAGGGGTGGGCGCTACTCCTATCTGCTACCCGAAGGTAGGGGTGTGCGCTACTCCTATCTGCAACCAGACGATAGGGGTGGGCGCTACTCCTATCTTCTACCCGAAGGTAGGGGTGGGTGCTACTCTTATCTGCTACCCGAAGGTAGGGGTGGGCGCTACTCCTATCTGCTACCCGAAGGTAGGGGTGGGCGCTACTCCTATCTGCTACCCGAGGGCGAGGGTCGGGGTGGGCGCTACTCCTATCTGCTACCCGAGGGTAGGGGTGGGCGCTACTCCTATCTGCTATTCGAGGGCGAGGGTCGGGGTGGGCGCTACTCCTATCTGCTACCTGAGGGTAGGGGTGGGCGCTACTCCTATCTGCTACCCGAGTGTAGGGGTGGGCGCTACTCCTATCTGCTACCCGAGGGTAGGGGTGGGCGCTACTCCTATCTGCTACCCGAGTGTAGGGGTGGGCGCTACTCCTATCTGCTACCCGAGGGTAGGGGTGGGCGCTACTCCTATCTGCTACCCAAAGGTAGGGGTGGGCGCTACTCCTATCTGCTACCCGAAGGTCGGGGTGTGCGCTACTTCTATCTGCAACCAGACGATAGGGGTGGGCGCTACTCCTATCTTCTACCCGAAGGTAGGGGTGGGTGCTACTCTTATCTGCTACCCGAAGGTAGGGGTGGGCGCTACTCCTATCTGCTACCCGAAGGTAGGGGTGGGTGCTACTCTTATCTGCTACCCGAAGGTAGGGGTGGGCGCTACTCCTATCTGCTACCTGAAGGTAGGGGTGGGCGCTACTCCTATCTGCTACCCGAAGGTAGGGGTGTGCGCTACTCCTATCTGCTACCCGAAGGTAGGGGTGGGCGCTACTCCTATCTGCTACCCGAGGGCGAGGGTCGGGGTGGGCGCTACTCCTATCTGCTACCCGAGGGTAGGGGTGGGCGCTACTCCTATCTGCTATTCGAGGGCGAGGGTCGGGGTGGGCGCTACTCCTATCTGCTACCTGAGGGTAGGGGTGGGCGCTACTCCTATCTGCTACCCGAAGGTAGGGGTGGGTGCTACTCTTATCTGCTACCCGAAGGTAGGGGTGGGCGCTACTCCTATCTGCTACCCGAAGGTAGGGGTGGGCGCTACTCCTATTTGCTACCCGAAGGTAGGGGTGGGCGCTCCTCCTATCTGATACCCGAAGGTAGGGGTGGGCGCTACTCCTATCTGCTACCCGAAGGTAGGGGTGGGTGCTATTCCTATCTGCTACCCGAAGGTAGGGGTGGGTGCTATTCCTATCTGCTACCCGAAGGTAGGGGTGGGTGCTACTCCTATCTGCTACCTGAAGGTAGGGGTGGGCGCTACTCCTATCTGCTACCCGAGGGTAGGGGTGGGCGCTACTCCTATTTGCTACCCGAAGGTAGGGGTGGGCGCTCCTCCTATCTGATACCCGAAGGTAGGGGTGGGCGCTACTCCTATCTGCTACCCGAAGGTAGGGGTGGGTGCTATTCCTATCTGCTACCCGAAGGTAGGGGTGGGTGCTATTCCTATCTGCTACCCGAAGGTAGGGGTGGGTGCTATTCCTATCTGCTACCCGAAGGTAGGGGTGGGTGCTATTCCTATCTGCTACCCGAAGGTAGGGGTGGGTGCTACTCCTATCTGCTACCTGAAGGTAGGGGTGGGCGCTACTCCTATCTGCTACCCGAGGGTAGGGGTGGGTGCTACTCCTATCTGCTACCCGAAGGTCGGGGTGGGCACTACTCCTATCGGCTACCCGAAGGTAGGGGTGGGTGCTACTCCTATCTGCTACCTGAAGGTAGGGGTGGGCGCTACTCCTATCTGCTACCCGAGGGTAGGGGTGGGTGCTACTCCTATCTGCTACCCGAAGGTAGGGGTGGGCGCTACTCCTATCTGCTACCCGAAGGTAGGGGTGGGCGCTACTCCTATCTGCTACCCGAGGGTAGGGGTGGGCGCTACTCCTATCTGCTACCCGAGGGTAGGAGTGGGCGCTACTCCTATCTGCTACCCGAGGGTAGGGGTGGGCGCTACTCCTATCTGCTACCCGAGGGTAGGAGTGGGCGCTACTCCTATCTGCTACCCGAGGGTAGGGGTGGGCGCTACTCCTATCTGCTACCCGAAGGTAGGGGTGGGCGCTACTCCTATCTGCTAACCGAAGGTAGGGGTGGGCGCTACTCCTATCTGCTACCCGAGGGTAGGGGTGGGCGCTACTCCTATCTGCTACCCGAAGGTAGGGGTTGGCGCTACTCCTATCTGCTACCCGAGGGTAGGGGTGGGCGCTACTCCTATCTGCTACCCGAAGGTAGGGGTGGGCGCTACTCCTATCTGCTACCCGAGGGTAGGGGTGGGCGCTACTCCTATCTGCTACCCGAGGGTAGGGGTGGGCGCTACTCCTATCTGCTACCCGAGGGTAGGGGTGGGCGCTACTCCTATCTGCTAACCGAAGGTAGGGGTGGGCGCTACTCCTATCTGCTACCCGAAGGTAGGGGTGGGTGCTATTCCTATCTGCTACCCGAAGGTAGGGGTGGGTGCTACTCCTATCTGCTACCCGAAGGTAGGGGTGGGCGCTACTCCTATCTGCTACCCGAGGGTAGGGGTGGGCGCTACTCCTATCTGCTACCTGAAGGTAGGGGTGGGCGCTACTCCTATCTGCTACCCGAAGGTAGGGGTGTGCGCTACTCCTATCTGCTACCCGAAGGTAGGGGTGGGCGCTACTCCTATCTGCTACCCGAGGGCGAGGGTCGGGGTGGGCGCTACTCCTATCTGCTACCCGAGGGTAGGGGTGGGCGCTACTCCTATCTGCTATTCGAGGGCGAGGGTCGGGGTGGGC
This sequence comes from Nemertoderma westbladi, assembly GCA_032718475.1. Classification (NCBI taxonomy): domain Eukaryota; kingdom Metazoa; phylum Xenacoelomorpha; order Nemertodermatida; family Nemertodermatidae; genus Nemertoderma; species Nemertoderma westbladi. The sequence continues at coordinate 9,482 of JAUCBJ010006009.1, read as the reverse complement.
GCTACTCCTATCTGCTACCTGAGGGTAGGGGTGGGCGCTACTCCTATCTGCTACCCGAAGGTAGGGGTGGGTGCTACTCTTATCTGCTACCCGAAGGTAGGGGTGGGCGCTACTCCTATCTGCTACCCGAAGGTAGGGGTGGGCGCTACTCCTATTTGCTACCCGAAGGTAGGGGTGGGCGCTCCTCCTATCTGATACCCGAAGGTAGGGGTGGGCGCTACTCCTATCTGCTACCCGAAGGTAGGGGTGGGTGCTATTCCTATCTGCTACCCGAAGGTAGGGGTGGGTGCTATTCCTATCTGCTACCCGAAGGTAGGGGTGGGTGCTACTCCTATCTGCTACCTGAAGGTAGGGGTGGGCGCTACTCCTATCTGCTACCCGAGGGTAGGGGTGGGCGCTACTCCTATTTGCTACCCGAAGGTAGGGGTGGGCGCTCCTCCTATCTGATACCCGAAGGTAGGGGTGGGCGCTACTCCTATCTGCTACCCGAAGGTAGGGGTGGGTGCTATTCCTATCTGCTACCCGAAGGTAGGGGTGGGTGCTATTCCTATCTGCTACCCGAAGGTAGGGGTGGGTGCTATTCCTATCTGCTACCCGAAGGTAGGGGTGGGTGCTATTCCTATCTGCTACCCGAAGGTAGGGGTGGGTGCTACTCCTATCTGCTACCTGAAGGTAGGGGTGGGCGCTACTCCTATCTGCTACCCGAGGGTAGGGGTGGGTGCTACTCCTATCTGCTACCCGAAGGTCGGGGTGGGCACTACTCCTATCGGCTACCCGAAGGTAGGGGTGGGTGCTACTCCTATCTGCTACCTGAAGGTAGGGGTGGGCGCTACTCCTATCTGCTACCCGAGGGTAGGGGTGGGTGCTACTCCTATCTGCTACCCGAAGGTAGGGGTGGGCGCTACTCCTATCTGCTACCCGAAGGTAGGGGTGGGCGCTACTCCTATCTGCTACCCGAGGGTAGGGGTGGGCGCTACTCCTATCTGCTACCCGAGGGTAGGAGTGGGCGCTACTCCTATCTGCTACCCGAGGGTAGGGGTGGGCGCTACTCCTATCTGCTACCCGAGGGTAGGAGTGGGCGCTACTCCTATCTGCTACCCGAGGGTAGGGGTGGGCGCTACTCCTATCTGCTACCCGAAGGTAGGGGTGGGCGCTACTCCTATCTGCTAACCGAAGGTAGGGGTGGGCGCTACTCCTATCTGCTACCCGAGGGTAGGGGTGGGCGCTACTCCTATCTGCTACCCGAAGGTAGGGGTTGGCGCTACTCCTATCTGCTACCCGAGGGTAGGGGTGGGCGCTACTCCTATCTGCTACCCGAAGGTAGGGGTGGGCGCTACTCCTATCTGCTACCCGAGGGTAGGGGTGGGCGCTACTCCTATCTGCTACCCGAGGGTAGGGGTGGGCGCTACTCCTATCTGCTACCCGAGGGTAGGGGTGGGCGCTACTCCTATCTGCTAACCGAAGGTAGGGGTGGGCGCTACTCCTATCTGCTACCCGAAGGTAGGGGTGGGTGCTATTCCTATCTGCTACCCGAAGGTAGGGGTGGGTGCTACTCCTATCTGCTACCCGAAGGTAGGGGTGGGCGCTACTCCTATCTGCTACCCGAGGGTAGGGGTGGGCGCCACTCTTATTCCAAGTTTTGCTCCCAGTAATTCAACTGGTCCTCATTTTATCGACTCCAGGGGATAAAATACTGAGTGGACACTGGAGGGGCTCGAACGCACAACCTATAGATTGCAGGCCCGGCGCTCAACCAACTGAGCTACCACACCTACGTTCTTTCATAAAATATAATATTTTTAATGATAACAAAAAAAATTAATTAAAATTATTTTATTTATGTCTGAATGTTTTCCATTTCCTGGTAGTTATTAGCATCAATATTTGGAGCTAAATAATTGCATACATTAGTGTTATAACTGTTTAAATCATCAATTTTCCACCAAAATTTGTATATCTATTGAATAATGTTAAGCTGAATAATAATAAATAATACATGATTAAACTATAGTTGTGTATTACCTTTAAGAAAAACGTATTTTTGTGTGTAGGATATGTATAACATTGAGGTTGTGTGACTATTGGAATAATGTTAACAATTATATTATCTTCACTGTGTGACGGGTTGGGTTATTGGTGCTACAATTGGTATAGTTTGTTTTATGTAAGGTTTTTGATTTTATATATATTTTTGAAGTATATTTTTTGGTTTATTGTTTCATCTTTAAGTACTTTTCATTATTAATTTTGATTTGTAGTTTTTTGTTTGTGTTGTTTTCATTAATTTTGATTTTGTGTGTGAGATGGGAGGGGATGGGGTGGATGTGGTTGTTAAATGGACTATAATCTATTGCTTTAATTTTCCATGGACAAACTGACCCCCTCCCCCCCCCCCCCCCCCTCCCTCCTACTACAATTGTTAGTATTTAGCTCTAACGATTATTTCGTGCTGTGATGCTTTAGCTTAATTAGCTATGTGGATTTACGCTTCTTTATCAAACAATTATTGACTTTTTTTTCCTATCTGGACCTGTTATCTATTTCTCTTCTGCACAACCCGTCTATTTTTTTAATAATAATATGTGATAACCGGCTTAACATAAATATATATTTGGAGTTTTTATGGTTAATGTATTTATAGTGTATACTACTACTACAACTGTGGTTACTACTATTGCTGAGGTTGTCATGGTTACTACTACTGCAGGGGTTGTCATGGTTACTACTACTGCAGGGGTTGTCATGGTTACTACTACTGCAGGGGTAGTCATGGTTACTACTGCTGCATGGGTTTTCAGGGTTACTACGACTGCAGGGGTTGTCATGGTTACTACTACTGCAGGGGTTGTTCTGGTTACTACTACTGCAGGGGTTGTCATGGTTACTACTACTGCAGGGGTTGTCATGGTTACTACTACTGCAGGGGTTGTCATGGTTACTACTGCTGCAGGGGTTGTCATGGTTACTACTGCTACAGGGGTTGTTATGGTTACTACTACTGCAGGGGTTGTTCTGGTTACTACTACTGCAGGGGTTGTCATGGTTACTACTACTGCAGGGGTTGTCATGGTTACTACTACTGCAGGGGTTGTTCTGGTTACTACTATTGCAGGGGTTGTCATGGTTACTACTACTGCAGGGGTTGTTCTGGTTACTACTATTGCAGGGGTTGTCATGGTTACTACTACTGCAGGGGTTGTCATGGTTACTACTACTGCAGGGGTTGTTCTGGTTACTACTACTGCAGGGGTCGATTTTCAGCTGTATTTATAACAAATGTCCTCTATCTGACTCAACCAAGTTTAGTAGTCTTTCGTTCTAGGCCAAACCCTTCGATTCTGTATCTTTAATACTTTGGTAACCCTGTGCTGATTCTATGTTCAGAACTACCAGTATTAGTAGAATAAGGTTATTTATTATCATTTATTTGTGTTCCATTATGATTAACTTAATAATTATTAAATCGGCTTCACTAATAATTGACCTGTTTAATTATTTTTATTACATCTGGGCTCGTATTACATACCGGTATCTTTGTAGCCAATGTAACGGAAGACTGCATCTTTATTCTTTCATTTAAACTTAAGCATATTTTTATAGGTATTCTAAATATGAAAATTTTACTTCGCCATCCGACTTGTATTCTTGTATAAATATTTAGTGATTTAAAGTTCACACGGTAGAACTCGTAGAGCACACCAAATTAAGACCGTATTTACTCGAATAATTGGCTAATTGGAATAGACTATGCTTCACTGAGGCATAGTCTGTGCCTCAGTGAGGCATAGTCTATGCCTCAGTGAGGCATAGTCTGTGCCTCAGTGAGGCATAGTCTGTGCCTCAGTGAGGCATAGTCTGTGCCTCAGTGAGGCATAGTCTGTGCCTCAGTGAGGCATAGTCTGTGTCAGGTCTAAAATGAGAGTCTTACAAATTCGAACGGCAACGAACAAATTCGAAGGTTACTGTTCAACCTTGGTGTAGTGGTTGCGTTGAATTCACATCTCCCGTATGTCATGGGTTCGATCCTCGCATGAACCTGGGCAGTTTTCGTTCGGTCAGCAATAGGCCTAACTTTGAAAATTCAGTATTATTGCCTTGTATCCAATTCATAGCTACTCTAGTTCGACCCCTCTCTCCATTCCTTACATGATTTCAACGTCCAATCAAATAATAGTTAATTAACCAATCCTTGGTGTTAATGCAAGAGGTGTTCCTAGTAGTGTAAGGATTGGGAATACGCTACCCGGCATCAGGTAATACGGTAGTACTGAGTGCCTAGGCAACAGGTACTACCCGGCATCAGGTAATACGGTTGTACTGAGTGCCTAGGCAACAGGTGCTACCCGGCATCAGGTAATACGGTAGTACCAGATACTATCGTAGTATTAACCGCCTAGCCAACATGAACTACTCTCATGCTCCAGTGACTACCCTAAATTTGTGACTTAAACTAAACTTTTGCACTGCATGTACGGCATTGTCTTAGCGGGAAATTTAAATACAAGTCTTGTTATGTTTACTTATTCATTCATCATTCATTCTCGGTGAAAAACGTATACATGCCGTTATTCTATCGTAGTTTTACCTAAAAGAAAACAACAGTCAGTACATAATGGTTATTGACGACAAATATCTGAGTGATGGAGTTAAGGATAAGTGGAGTGATGGAGCGAAGGGTGAGTGGAGTGGTGTAGCGGAGGCTGAGTGGAGTGGTGTAGTGGAGGCTGAGTGGAGTGATGTAGCAGAGGCTGAGTGGAGTGGTGTAGCGGAGGGTGAGTGGAGTGGTGTAGCGGAGGGTGAGTGGTGTGATGTAGCGGAGGCTGAGTGGAGTGATGTAGCGGAGGCTGAGTGGAGTGGTGTAGCGGAGGGTGAGTGGAGTGGTGTAGCGGAGGGTGAGTGGAGTGATGTAGCTGAGGCTGAGTGGAGTGGTGTAGCGGAGGGTGAGTTGAGTGGTGTAGCGGAGGCTTAGTGGAGTGGTGTAGCGGAGGGTGAGTGGAGTGGTGTAGCGGAGGCTGAGTGGAGTGGTGTAGCGGAGGGCGAGTGGAGTGATGTAGCGGAGGGTGAGTGGAGTGGTGTAGCGGAGGGTGAGTGGAGTGATGTAGTGGAGGGTGAGTGGAGTGGTGTAGTGGAGGGTGAGTGGATTGATGTAGCGGTGGGTGAGTGGAGTGGTGTAGCGGAGGGTGAGTGGAGTGATGTAGCGGAGGGTGAGTTGATTTATGTAGCGAAGGGTGAGTGGAGTGATGTAGCGAAGGGTGAGTGGAGTGATGTAGCAAAGGATGAGTGGAGTGATGGAGCGGAGGCTGAGTGGAGTGGTGTAGCAGAGGCTGAGTGGAGTGGTGTAGCGGAGGGTGAGTGGAGTGGTGTAGCGGAGGGTGAGTGGAGTGGTGTAGCGGAGGCTGAGTGGAGTGGTGTAGCGGAGGGTGAGTGGAGTGGTGTAGCGGAGGGTGAGTGGAGTGGTGTAGCGGAGGCTGAGTGGAGTGGTGTAGCGGAGGCTGAGTGGAGTGATGTAGCGGAGGCTGATTGGAGTGGTGTAGCGGAGGGTGAGTGGAGTGGTGTAGCGGAGGGTGAGTGGAGTGATGTAGCAGAGGCTGAGTGGAGTGATGTAGCGGAGGCTGAGTGGAGTGGTGTAGCGGAGGGTGAGTGGAGTGGTGTAGTGGAGGGTGAGTGGAGTGATGTAGCGGAGGCTGAGTGGAGTGGTGTCGCGGAGTGTGAGTTGAGTGGTGTAGCGGAGGCTGAGTGGAGTGGTGTAGTGGAGGCTGAGTGGAGTGGTGTAGCGGAGGCTGAGTGGAGTGGTGTAGCGGAGGGTGAGTGGAGTGGTGTAGCGGAGGGTGAGTGGAGTGATGTAGCGGAGGGTGAGTGGAGTGGTGTAGGGGAGGGTGAGTGGAGTGATGTAGTGGAGGGTGAGTGGAGTGGTGTAGCGGAGGGTGAGTGGAGTGATGTAGCGGAGGGTGAGTGGAGTGGTGTAGCGGAGGGTGAGTGGAGTGGTGTAGCGGAGGGTGAGTGGAGTGATGTAGTGGAGGGTGAGTGGAGTGGTGTAGTGGAGGGTGAGTGGAGTGATGTAGCGGTGGGTGAGTGGAGTGGTGTAGCGGAGGGTGAGTGGAGTGATGTAGCGGAGGGTGAGTTGATTTATGTAGCGAAGGGTGAGTGGAGTGATGTAGCGAAGGGTGAGTGGAGTGATGTAGCAAAGGATGAGTGGAGTGATGGAGCGGAGGCTGAGTGGAGTGGTGTAGCGGAGGCTGAGTGGAGTGGTGTAGCGGAGGGTGAGTGGAGTGGTGTAGCGGAGGGTGAGTGGAGTGGTGTAGCGGAGGCTGAGTGGAGTGGTGTAGCGGAGGGTGAGTGGAGTGGTGTAGCGGAGGGTGAGTGGAGTGGTGTAGCGGAGGCTGAGTGGAGTGGTGTAGCGGAGGCTGAGTGGAGTGATGTAGCGGAGGCTGATTGGAGTGGTGTAGCGGAGGGTGAGTGGAGTGGTGTAGCGGAGGGTGAGTGGAGTGATGTAGCAGAGGCTGAGTGGAGTGATGTAGCGGAGGCTGAGTGGAGTGGTGTAGCGGAGGGTGAGTGGAGTGGTGTAGTGGAGGGTGAGTGGAGTGATGTAGCGGAGGCTGAGTGGAGTGGTGTCGCGGAGTGTGAGTTGAGTGGTGTAGCGGAGGCTGAGTGGAGTGGTGTAGTGGAGGCTGAGTGGAGTGGTGTAGCGGAGGCTGAGTGGAGTGGTGTAGCCTAGGGTGAGTGGAGTGGTGTAGCGGAGGGTGAGTGGAGTGATGTAGCAGAGGGTGAGTGGAGTGGTGTAGCGGAGGCTGAGTGGAGTGGTGTAGCGGAGGGTGAGTGGAGTGATGTAGCGGAGGGTGAGTGGAGTGGTGTAGCGGAGGGTGAGTGGAGTGATGTAGCGGAGGTTGAGTGGAGTGGTGTAGCGGAGGGTGAGTGGAGTGATGTAGCGGAGGGTGAGTGGAGTGGTGTAGCGGAGGGTGAGTGGAGTGATGTAGCGGAGGGTGAGTTGAGTTATGTAGCGAAGGGTGCGTGGAGTGATGTAGCGAAGGGTGAGTGGACTGATGTAGCGAAAGGTGAGTGGAGTGATGTAGCGAAGGGTGAGTGGAGTGATGTAGCGGAGGGTGAGTGGTGTGATGTAGCGGAGGGTGAGTGGAGTGATGTAGCGAAGGGTGAGTGGAGTGATGTAGCGGAGGGTGAGTGGAGTGGTGTAGTGGAGGGTGAATGGAGTGGTGTAGCGGAGGGTGAGTGGAGTGGTGTAGCGGAGGGTGAGTGGAGTGGTGTAGTGGAGGCTGAGTGGAGTGATGTAGCAGAGGCTGAGTGGAGTGGTGTAGCGGAGGGTGAGTGGAGTGGTGTAGCGGAGGGTGAGTGGAGTGATGTAGCGGAGGCTGAGTGGAGTGATGTAGCGGAGGCTGAGTGGAGTGGTGTAGCGGAGGGTGAGTGGAGTGGTGTAGCGGAGGGTGAGTGGAGTGATGTAGCGGAGGCTGAGTGGAGTGGTGTAGCGGAGGGTGAGTTGAGTGGTGTAGCGGAGGCTTAGTGGAGTGGTGTAGCGGAGGGTGAGTGGAGTGGTGTAGCGGAGGCTGAGTGGAGTGGTGTAGCGGAGGGTGAGTGGAGTGATGTAGCGGAGGGTGAGTGGAGTGGTGTAGCGGAGGGTGAGTGGAGTGATGTAGTGGAGGGTGAGTGGAGTGGTGTAGCGGAGGGTGAGTGGAGTGATGTAGCGGAGGGTGAGTGGAGTGGTGTAGCGGAGGGTGAGTGGAGTGATGTAGCGGAGGGTGAGTTGATTTATGTAGCGAAGGGTGAGTGGAGTGATGTAGCGAAGGGTGAGTGGAGTGATGTAGCAAAGGATGAGTGGAGTGATGGAGCGGAGGCTGAGTGGAGTGGTGTAGCGGAGGCTGAGTGGAGTGGTGTAGCGGAGGGTGAGTGGAGTGGTGTAGCGGAGGGTGAGTGGAGTGGTGTAGCGGAGGCTGAGTGGAGTGGTGTAGCGGAGGGTGAGTGGAGTGGTGTAGCGGAGGGTGAGTGGAGTGGTGTAGCGGAGGGTGAGTGGAGTGGTGTAGCGGAGGGTGAGTGGAGTGGTGTAGCGGAGGCTGAGTGGAGTGGTGTAGTGGAGGGTGAGTGGAGTGGTGTAGCGGAGGGTGAGTGGAGTGGTGTAGCGGAGGCTGAGTGGAGTGGTGTAGCGGAGGCTGAGTGGAGTGATGTAGCGGAGGCTGATTGGAGTGGTGTAGCGGAGGGTGAGTGGAGTGGTGTAGCGGAGGGTGAGTGGAGTGATGTAGCAGAGGCTGAGTGGAGTGATGTAGCGGAGGCTGAGTGGAGTGGTGTAGCGGAGGGTGAGTGGAGTGGTGTAGTGGAGGGTGAGTGGAGTGATGTAGCGGAGGCTGAGTGGAGTGGTGTCGCGGAGTGTGAGTTGAGTGGTGTAGCGGAGGCTGAGTGGAGTGGTGTAGTGGAGGCTGAGTGGAGTGGTGTAGCGGAGGCTGAGTGGAGTGGTGTAGCCTAGGGTGAGTGGAGTGGTGTAGCGGAGGGTGAGTGGAGTGATGTAGCAGAGGGTGAGTGGAGTGATGTAGCAGAGGCTGAGTGGAGTGGTGTAGCGGAGGGTGAGTGGAGTGATGTAGCGGAGGGTGAGTGGAGTGGTGTAGCGGAGGGTGAGTGGAGTGATGTAGCGGAGGTTGAGTGGAGTGGTGTAGCGGAGGGTGAGTGGAGTGATGTAGCGGAGGGTGAGTGGAGTGGTGTAGCGGAGGGTGAGTGGAGTGATGTAGCGGAGGGTGAGTTGAGTTATGTAGCGAAGGGTGCGTGGAGTGATGTAGCGAAGGGTGAGTGGACTGATGTAGCGAAAGGTGAGTGGAGTGATGTAGCGAAGGGTGAGTGGAGTGATGTAGCGGAGGGTGAGTGGTGTGATGTAGCGGAGGGTGAGTGGAGTGATGTAGCGAAGGGTGAGTGGAGTGATGTAGCGGAGGGTGAGTGGAGTGGTGTAGTGGAGGGTGAATGGAGTGGTGTAGCGGAGGGTGAGTGGAGTGGTGTAGCGGAGGGTGAGTGGAGTGGTGTAGTGGAGGCTGAGTGGAGTGATGTAGCAGAGGCTGAGTGGAGTGGTGTAGCGGAGGGTGAGTGGAGTGGTGTAGCGGAGGGTGAGTGGAGTGATGTAGCGGAGGCTGAGTGGAGTGATGTAGCGGAGGCTGAGTGGAGTGGTGTAGCGGAGGGTGAGTGGAGTGGTGTAGCGGAGGGTGAGTGGAGTGATGTAGCGGAGGCTGAGTGGAGTGGTGTAGCGGAGGGTGAGTTGAGTGGTGTAGCGGAGGCTTAGTGGAGTGGTGTAGCGGAGGGTGAGTGGAGTGGTGTAGCGGAGGCTGAGTGGAGTGGTGTAGCGGAGGGTGAGTGGAGTGATGTAGCGGAGGGTGAGTGGAGTGGTGTAGCGGAGGGTGAGTGGAGTGATGTAGTGGAGGGTGAGTGGAGTGGTGTAGCGGAGGGTGAGTGGAGTGATGTAGCGGAGGGTGAGTGGAGTGGTGTAGCGGAGGGTGAGT
>JAUCBJ010006008.1:0-23103 GCA_032718475.1 Nemertoderma westbladi | reverse complement strand
GACGCGGAGGTGTAGGGACCCCAGAACCCACTAGGGAGGTGGAACGGAAGTCCGAGATCAGGCGGTTAACCTGTGAGGCGAGGGATCTCTGATGCTTCTTCCCACCTCGCCTCGGTGCCGGGATGCAGCAGTGGCCCACAAGAAGAAGCCTGATCCAGCCGTGGACGTCCGACGGGTTCTCAAAAATCGCATTGAGGATATCCGATAGCAGGTCGGCTAAGTTAGCCCTCGACGCCTTGGGAACGTGCCTCAGCTGCCTGCATCGCCAGCCCCGCAACACCGCCAGGATTTCTTTATCTGAGAATACCCCATTCGGCGGCTGGATCATGGTAGGCTGAGGCGAGGCGGTGGGCTCCATCGGGGGAACATCAGAGCCTGGGCAGCGCGCGCCCACACGGTCGTGGATGCGCAGGGACCCGTTTGCCTTAGTGGAAAAAACCCTCGCACAGACGGGACAAGTGCCGCTACCTAAGGGGATTGGTTCACCCACTGGGTCCGTAGGGACAGACACACCGTCTACCGGGGCTTGGGGGCAGACACACCGACTCGGCCTGGGGACACTCGACCTGGGGACACTCGACCAGGGGACACTCGACCTGGGGACAACCGACAAGGGTACAACCCACTAGGGGACATCCGGCTTGGGGACACCCGACTTGGGGACACTCGGCCTGGGGACACTCGACCGGGGGACACCCGACCTGGGGACACCCGACAAGGGTACAACCCACTGGGGGACACCCGACTTGGGGACACCCGACTTGGGGACACTCGGCCTGGGGACAGTCGACCGGGGAACACCCGACTTGGGAACACCCGACTTGGGGACACTCGACCTGGGGACACTCGACCAGGGGACACTCGAATTGGGGACACTCGGCCTGGGGACACTCGACCAGGGGACACTCGACTTGGGGACACTCGGCCTGGGGACACTCGGCCTGGGGACACTCGACCTGGGAACACTCGACCTGGGGACACCCGACGAGGGTACAACCCACTAGGGGACACCCGACTTGGAGACACCCGACATGGGGACACTCGGCCTGGGGACACCCGACCGGGGGACACCAACTTGGGGACACTCGGCCTGGGGACACTCGACCGGGGAACACCCGACTTGGAGACACCCGACGTGGGGACACTCGGCCTGGGGACACTCGACCGGGGGACACCCGACCTGGGGACACTCGGCCTGGGGACACTCGACCTGGGGACCCTCGACCTGGGGACACCCGACCAGGAGACACCCTACTAGGGGACATACGGCTTGAGGACACCCGACTTGGGGACAGGGACACCCGACTAGGGGACATCCGACTTGGGGACATATAATATAAATAAATTTTAATGATAAACCCAAATGGAAAAATATAATATATATATTTTACATATGTTTCATTATGTCAACCTATATTAGACCTATATTTTCACCAACTCCTTTCCATGTATGTTTAAACTTTGTATAAAAACGTGTTTATAGGGTGGTTCTAGGGTGGGTCCGGGTTCATCTCTCGTCGTCTCAATGCAGCTATTTATAACTGCCCTGCCCTATTTAGCGCTGTCAGTATTTTTTCTCAAAAGCTTTGTATGTACTAGATGTACAGTATGTATATATCCATCTGCCATAAATCAGCAGTTCCTCGCGCAATTTCGAGAATTTACATAGTTATAAAGGTCGTAAGTGTAACTCAATGAAAATCATTTTGAGTCAAAACAGAACGAGCGGAACGAGAATTATAATGAAGACGAGTACTGCCTTAACTAGACCTACACCTGTACACCGCCTGATATTTATTTAATTTATTACGTTAAAAATTATTATAATTATATTTAAAATAATTGTTACAGTCAATGAGTATTTGGGTACAGTTTATTTAAAGTTTGAATGGCTTGCATCTGACTTGCTCGAATAATTCATATAAACTATCCCATTAAATGTAACCAATAATAAAATCATCGCAATTAGAGGTTTGGGTATCACTGTTGAACTGCTTTCTGTGGTGATGACCTCTGCTGTGGTATTAATGCCTGGGCTGCTAGTTGTTGTATCTAAACCGACTCCGCAGGTTAGGCCGCCAGAACACTTTCCAGCACAGCACTTGCTTTGACATGAATCGTCTGGCGAAGTTAAGACGAGGTCATACCAGATCTAATTTTCTGGCAACCAACTCATGGAAATCGCACCCGTGAACGACCGGCCATAACATATATAGATCAACTTGAAAGGGATACTGAACTTGGGAGAAACGAAATTGCGACAAACTATGGAGAATCGGGAAGCCTGGAAGGATCTCATTTCCACTGTCCGAGTTAGCTCGACCTAGTAGTAGTAATAGTAGTAGTAATATAATGGTTTTGTTCAGAAGTGAAAAAAATGAGGAAGCACGTCACCGGGGGTTGAACCGCTATCTCTAACAGCGGACCAAACGGCCTCATCAGCCATTTTTCCCAGTTCTGAACAAATAATTAATTACAGTTGCATTACCAGCTCAACTCCAATTTAATTAATTATTATATTTTGACTGGCAAACAGTCAGAAACATTATTCCACAGAGTAAGGTTAACATTATCACTAATAACTTTTAAACTACATTAGTTATTAACAAACGGTTTGAAGTTTGGAAATCCTCATAAGAATCGGAACCAGGAGGGAATATAATTGAAAAATCTAATTTTTTTCGGAATTAGTGAACCCCCAAGGTTGTTTCGCAAAGTTTTATATCTTTTATTAATAGATAAATAAATAAACACATTTACGAACAAAGGCACCAAAGAATAATATTATCTTGTGTAAACATTGGGTCGCAGCTCAATAAATAATGTTATATTAATTGGATTGCACAGGAACATTGAGGAGTTATTCAGATACACCAAAGTAATAAAACAGTAACTTCTGGAAATTGAAGAAAATATAGTAATTAATGATCTTTTATAAATATGGTGATCTGGTTCCGAAGTTAAGTAATAATAATAATAATAATAATATTGGTTATTTATATAGCGCTTTTCTACGCTCAGCATACTCAAAGCGCTTTTATTATCATTACCCCACAGCAAAGCCAGGTTCCAGTATACCGCTGGGTTGGCGTAGGCACTAATGTCTAAAGTGTCTTGCCTAGGGACACAACAGTGCGAAATTTATACAGCCTTTAGTCGGATTCGAACCTGCGCCACCAAACACTATTGTGTAAGCAGTTCAGGCGCCGTATCCCTTCGGACACTGCGAAGTAATATATTTTATTATTAAATTGTTGCTTTTTCGACCGAATATATCCCAAAACCGGGAGGAAAATTAGTTCGTTATTCCCTAGGGTAAATTAAATGTAACCTATAATAGGATTACATTGATTTTAATTTTTATCCCGTCGAAAAAGTAATACAAGAAAATGCGAAAATATTTTTGGTGGAATTTCTAAAATTGTATTACTTTGTGTTGAAAGAGCACCGAATTATAAAAGGTTTGCAAGTAATTTGAGCAAAATCCAATGACACACGCGAAAGTTATTGGAACTGTAGTGTCTGCAACACGAACTCCAAAACGGAACTCAATATCCGAATCCAATATTGGTTTATGTTGTTAAGCGGCTCTCTTGTTACGTAATAAGTATTCGATAACACTAAAGTATTTAACATTGAGTAAGGCAGCATCAAGAGTTGAAGAGTACAGTAATTTGAATCGCAGTAACTACGGAAGCAAATAGTATAATACTACAGTTCAATTTATTTTTTACCACTATATCGAGCTGTATGCTTTACTTAAGAACTGAGCAACAAAAAAGTACCAATTTAAAGGGGGTATCATCCCAAGCGACTGCAAATTTTCAAATTTTCTGCAAATTTTTGAAATTTTTTTTTCTTCTACTTTTGTGGTTTCATAAAAGGGCTTCCATGTGGTGATATCGGTTTTTACCATTGAATAATTTTCCACCACAAAACATAACTTTTATCCCATATTTTTCGAACAAAATGGTTTGTGAAGGTATCCATACTCAGTTTTCTGAGTTAAAGATCACAGATAATTGTGTTAAAGTTTCAGAACAGTAGCTATAAAAATAAAATAGATTTGGGGTGATACCCCCCTTAAGAATAAAAGTACGTATGACAACTTTTTTTCCACTATTCTCGAGGCCTTTTATTAACCGAGCGCCACTGAGGTTAATAAGGGTCGATAAATTATTATTAAGTAACTATTTATCATTTTTCAATTATGTGTAAGTAGGTCACAAGATAGTGACAGCATTTATAATCAAAACAATAGAATTAATATCCCTTTTTCTTGTCTCCATAACATCATTTAGATAATTTTTGTTCTTCGCGACCCCCCCCCCCCCCCCCCTCCCAAATTACCATACTGGAAAAATGAGAGCTGCCTCTTAGCTTTAGGACCACCATAGTTTAACAAAAATATATATAATTTTAATATTCGGTTTCTATCAGAGTATAATCTCGTTGGCGTGGCTGGAAGTGAGTTCTTTATGGGGCAGAACGATGGAGTTGAGAATGACAACCTCGGCTAGAACGTTCACCTTCCCGCCGAGTACAGTGACAGACGGAATGAGTTTACCGTCGTCGTCGAACAATCGCGATCCGTCCAGCGTGGCGTGGGGCTCGTCGGGGTCGGGCCCCGTGGGGGTGCCCTCGAGCCGCGCCCAGGCGCCCACGCTGGAGCCCCAGCCCACCACGCTGTGCAGCACGCAGCAGTGGTCGCCCAGGGCGGCCCGACCCAGCACTATAGACTCCCTGAGTCGGACCCCGGCGCCCACGGTCGCCAGCCGACCTACCGACACGTTGGGTCCCAACTCCGCGGTCGGGTGCACCCGGGCCATCGGGTGTATGTACACGTAGCCGCGGATTCGGGGACCCCCCTCCCCGGCCCCGGTCTCCCCGTTGGCTAGCAATGACGGACGCTCTCTCGCGTACAACCCCAGATACAAACTATTCGCGTAGATCGCTGAACCAGCCGTCTTTATTTGCGCCCAGAACCTATCAGTAACGAACACAAAGAGTTGCCTAAGCCCAGCCAAATGAGTTAAAACTTCCCGCTCTAAAGACATCGAGTCCGGGCAGTCACTACCGTTACTAAGTGACTCCGATTGGGAATTCCCTTCCAGTTTTCCTTCCCGAAAACTTTGCATCCTTTCAAATATAGTCGTATTAAATATATAAACCCCGCAGTTGATTATAGAGCTGATGTAGGTTGAAGGTTTCTCCACGTAATGAAGTACTTCCGGGGTGTTTGAATCGGCTACAATGCACCCGTAATTGGCCGCCTGGGACCGCGAAACTTGCGTTCCAAGGATTGTATATTCGTTGGAACGCGTACCGTCCCCGCGTTGGTGGAATTCTACCATTTCTGTCAGCGGAAAGTCGCAGCAAATATCAGCGTTCATTACCACGAAGAACGAAGGGGAACGCGCCATTATTTGATCTCTGAAGTGGAAGAGACTACCGCCGGTTCCCATGGCAACGAACTCCCGCAAATAGCGAATAGGAAGATTATCGAATTCGATGCTCCATTCGTGAAGAAGTTCCTCGAAGTGTTTCTCTGGGTAGGAGCCGATCAGTAGCACCTCCTGACAGCCCGGTAGTGCGGCGCACGCCGTTATGTGGTGGTATATGATTGGTTGTCCCGCAATCGGGAACAACGGTTTGGGTAGATCGAAGGACAGCGGACGGAAACGGGTCCCTTTCTGTGGACCTCCCACTAGGATCACTGCCTTTAGTTTGGGAGCCGATGGGCTGTTTGATGACATAATTAATTGCTGGATTGTGTGTATTGCTGTATTCAAATTCAGGTAGGTCCGTAGGTATTGTTAATGTTAGATACTGAGATCAGGAGATAGCTGGATAGTCGTTACCGCTCAGCCGCTACCGGTACTTACAGTCAGCTTTAGGCTGGAGCCTGGAGGAAAAACTGAAAAAGGTTGGCCAGTTATCTACTACAGTACAGCAGTACAGCAGTACTGCAGTAGGCCTACAGCAGTAGGTCCTGCACCTGCAGTAGTATAGCATATAGCTGTAGGCAGTAGGCCTATAGTACACTACAGTATACGTACTACTGTACTGTACTACAGTACAGTACTAAAGGGTACAGACTGACTGACTGACAGACGGTAACTGGTGCTTAGATCGGAGGTAGAATAAAACGTCTGTCCTTATCTGATCTGATCTGACACCATCTGATCCTATAACCAATCAGGAGAAAGAGATATAATATTTACCTAACTGTCTGTTAGGTAAATAGCCAATAGCTGAATAGGGGATCACGTTTCACGTTGCCTGTTTATGTATCAGTATGATGTAGCAGTACAGGCATACCAAGTATGCATCTAATGCACAAAGGCATATTATTATATATTAAAAATGCGATATAGGATGAAGGATGGCGGGTATGAAAGTTGTGTGATTGTCCCAGCAAAGATGGATATTTTCAGATGTAAACAACTTTCGTAGATTTAGTTGGTGTTGAAACATTAAACATTTATTAAAAACAATACAGCCTTTGCTGCAATATTTTCGTAAATCTTTCTTGTTAATAGTTATCATTATTAATAGTTAAAGTTAATTATATTAATTATAATTAATATTATTAATTAAGTAATGATACTTATTAATACATTACATTTAAAATATTTATTGTTTGTTTGTTACGCTAAACAGCTAAAGTGAAGGCAGGAAGGGTTATCTCTCTAGGCCTACTGTGTAGTGTGTATATGACGAAACACTTAACATGCCCCATATTGCCAGCTGATACAGTGCAGTTTATACGATGAAGGAATATGGGAAGGTGTATGGGAATGTGGGAATTAATAAACGCTGTTGTTAAAATCCAATTGAAGGAAAAGAGCAGGTTACAGCGGCTGTAATTTCTAACCAAAACAATAAACGACGTTTTACCTACAAATTGAGGGAAAGGAGCAGGTTACCGAGACAGGGTTTTCTAACCAAAACAATAAAGGATTGTGTTACCTACTAATTGAGGGAAAGGAGAATATGTTACCGCGGCGGCTTGTTTACACCCACCTTCTTACTAACAGTCCGACTGACTGATCAATAGATAATCCCCCTCAAAAAATAAAGGACATCGCGCACGCGCATAAAACACTTAATAAAGATAAATTTAATAAAAAATATCGACCAATAAAAAATTACGGTGGCCCAGAACGGCCAAGAAACTTTTTAATTGTGAAAGTGTACTTTTCAGTGCTAAAGTGTTCTTTTCTGTGTGAAAATGATCTTTTCATTGTGAAAGTGTAAATTTGAAAGTGCGAAAGTGTAAATTTGAAAGTGCGAAAGTGTAAATTTGAAAGTGTGAAAGTGTAAATTTGAAAGTGGGAAAGTGTAAATTTGAAAGTGTAAATTTGAAAGTGCGAAAGTGTAAATTTGAAAGTGCGAAAGTGTAAATTTGAAAGTGAGAAAGTGTAAATTTGAAAGTGCGAAAGTGTAAATTTGAAAGTGAGAAAGTGTAAATTTGAAAGTGCGAAAGTGTAAATTTGAAAGTGCGAAAGTGTAAATTTGAAAGTGCGAAAGTGTAAATTTGAAAGTGAGAAAGTGTAAATTTGAAAGTGCGAAAGTGTTAATTTGAAAGTGAGAAAGTGTAAATTTGAAAGTGCGAAAGTGTAAATTTGAAAGTGCGAAAGTGTAAATTTGAAAGTGAGAAAGTGTAAATTTGAAAGTGCGAAAGTGTAAATTTGAAAGTGCGAAAGTGTAAATTTGAAAGTGAGAAAGTGTAAATTTGAAAGTGCGAAAGTGTAAATTTGAAAGTGGGAAAGTGTAAATTTGAAAGTGCGAAAGTGTAAATTTGAAAGTGCGAAAGTGTAAATTTGAAAGTGCGAAAGTGTAAATTTGAAAGTGAGAAAGTGTAAATTTGAAAGTGCGAAAGTGTAAATTTGAAAGTGAGAAAGTGTAAATTTGAAAGTGCGAAAGTGTAAATTTGAAAGTGTGAAAGTGTAAATTTGAAAGTGGGAAAGTGTAAATTTGAAAGTGCGAAAGTGTAAATTTGAAAGAGCGAAAGTGTAAATTTGAAAGTGCGAAAGTGTAAATTTGAAAGTGCGAAAGTGTAAATTTGAAAGTGCGAAAGTGTAAATTTGAAAGTGCGAAAGTGTAAATTTGAAAGTGTGAAAGTGTAAATTTGAAAGTGTGAAAGTGTAAATTTGAAAGTGGGATAGTGTAAATTTGAAAGTGCGAAAGTGTAAATTTGAAAGTGCGAAAGTGTAAATTTGAAAGTGCGAAAGTGTAAATTTGAAAGTGAGAAAGTGTAAATTTGAAAGTGCGAAAGTGTAAATTTGAAAGTGAGAAAGTGTAAATTTGAAAGTGCGAAAGTGTAAATTTGAAAGTGCGAAAGTGTAAATTTGAAAGTGAGAAAGTGTAAATTTGAAAGTGCGAAAGTGTAAATTTGAAAGTGAGAAAGTGTAAATTTGAAAGTGCGAAAGTGTAAATTTGAAACTGCGAAAGTGTAAATTTGAAAGTGCGAAAGTGTAAATTTGAAAGTGCGAAAGTGTAAATTTGAAAGTGCGAAAGTGTAAATTTGAAAGCGAGAAAGTGTTAATTTGTAAGCTAGAAACATGGTGGGATTTTTAAATTTAGACTGCTGGACTAGTGATCGACCATTCCCTGTCTGACTGTTGTGCTGTTCGGTAAATCGACTGCTGCAATACTGGACTTAGCTGCTCCAGCTATCCCCCGCTGGCGCTGGTATGTATACAGGTATCAGTATTTGCTTTGTTATATCATCATGCAGTCTGCTGGCCTTTGGCCCTGCGCCCTGGGCGCACTGTGTGGTGCAGTCAGTCTGTCAGAGCTGTGGCAGCAGAAACGTTCTTTAGCATAACGGTACTGTCAGACTGTACTGTTATGTATGTACTTTCTCACTCTCAAATTTACACTTTCTCACTTACAAATTTACACTTTAGCACTTTCGAATTTACACTTTCGCACTTTCAAATTTACACTTTCGCACTTTCAAATTTACACTTTCGCACTTTCAAATTTACACTTTCAGATTTACACTTTCACAATGAAAAGATCATTTCACACTGAAAAGATCATTTTCACACTAAAAAGAACACTTTACATTTAAAAAGGGCCACCGTATAAAATCGACCGAAAAGTGAAATCCTGGTATTCATTACATGGGCGAAGAATACGACTTTATGCCGTTATATTTCACTTTGCAGTTACCCCCATGTGAAGAATACCAAGAATACCAATACCAATTAATACTGTAGTATTGAAGAATCCTGGCCTTTTTTTTCGGCAAAAGTGGTATATTTTAGTGCAAAACAGTTGTATAGGAAGTTTGCAGTTAAAGTATCTGCTCGGGGAGATGGTCCCACGTCTAGTCTCGCTAGTAGGTTTGGTTTCGCTAGTAGGTTTGGTTTCGAGTATTTGTACGTTAACAGGGATGACAGACTTCAGACTTGGAAGGTGGAACTCTTTTCGTGCTCTCCTGTATATTGGTTCACGGTCCTTGACATAGGTGACCATTATTACCGTAATGTGTGTGTGTGTGTGTGTTAGTGTGTGTGTGTGTGTGTGTGTGTGTCCAGAGCGATATCTCAGTTATTTATTAATCAATCGAAACAAAATTTGGACAAAAGTTAGATATAGGGATGGCGAAGGCTCATACAAAAAATTGGGTGTCGAGATGGTATTTGTGCGATGTGAGCGCTATATTTGCGTGTTTTCGCATGGTTTAGGAAAAAGCTATCTTGTCATAGGGAACGCAATGAATGATTCTGATATTTGGCATGGAGGTACCTGAATTATTTGTAAATCGATTAACGGAGGCCGATTTTTAAATTTGGACCTACATTATGACCTAATTGAAGATTTAATTAAGGTAATTAATTAGCACTGCTAGTACTGTCTGATTGTCTGCCTGTAGTAGGCATACCGGACCGGTACTACCTGACCACTGTAGGCCTATCTGCCTATCTTCATACTGTCATAGGTCAGTACAGCAGTAGGTCCTAGCCTAGCCCTAGCAGTAAATATAATATTTCGCCATGTTCGCAGGCGACTTCGCACTGACTACCAGTAGGCCTATGCAGCTATGCTATGAGATTAACCGTCCAGTCGTTCAGATGCATATGGTACCGGTACTGGAACGGGTTACGGTTTAATCCTGCATTTGTCAATTACGACAATACCGGTACGACTTTGAGTACCGCTGTACCGGTACGCGGTAGCCTACCGTTACCGGTTGACCGGTAGGCGTAGGCGGTAGACCTACGGTGCGATGGTAGCCAGCCGGTAGGTGGTAGGCTTACCGTACCGGTATAAATGTTGGCGGATGGCGGGATGACGTCGTGTGGCGCGTAATTACTTACCGGTTGCCGGTAGACGCCTACCCAACTCGTAACTGGTGGTCGTGGTCGTGGTGGGATGAGCACAGGAGCATGAGGTCGCCTACGACTGTACGATGGGAACAAGTGAAAAGGAAACATAGGCCTACCCGAACGAAAACGTATTATTATTGTACTGATTAAGTAGGAGGACCGTGAACCTTCCAGGCTTGCCAGCTTGTTTTTGGTTCACGGTCCTTGACATAGGTGACCATTATTACCGTAATGTGTGTGTGTGTGTGTGTTAGTGTGTGTGTGTGTGTGTGTCCAGAGCGATATCTCAGTTATTTATTAATCAATCGAAACAAAATTTGGACAAAAGTTAGATATAGGGATGGCGAAGGCTCATACAAAAAATTGGGTGTCGAGATGGTATTTGTGCGATGTGAGCGCTATATTTGCGTGTTTTCGCATGGTTTAGGAAAAAGCTATCTTGTCATAGGGAACGCAATGAATGATTCTGATATTTGGCATGGAGGTACCTGAATTATTTGTAAATCGATTAACGGAGGCCGATTTTTAAATTTGGACCTACATTATGACCTAATTGAAGATTTAATTAAGGTAATTAATTAGCACTGCTAGTACTGTCTGATTGTCTGCCTGTAGTAGGCATACCGGACCGGTACTACCTGACCACTGTAGGCCTATCTGCCTATCTTCATACTGTCATAGGTCAGTACAGCAGTAGGTCCTAGCCTAGCCCTAGCAGTAAATATAATATTTCGCCATGTTCGCAGGCGACTTCGCACTGACTACCAGTAGGCCTATGCAGCTATGCTATGAGATTAACCGTCCAGTCGTTCAGATGCATATGGTACCGGTACTGGAACGGGTTACGGTTTAATCCTGCATTTGTCAATTACGACAATACCGGTACGACTTTGAGTACCGCTGTACCGGTACGCGGTAGCCTACCGTTACCGGTTGACCGGTAGGCGTAGGCGGTAGACCTACGGTGCGATGGTAGCCAGCCGGTAGGTGGTAGGCTTACCGTACCGGTATAAATGTTGGCGGATGGCGGGATGACGTCGTGTGGCGCGTAATTACTTACCGGTTGCCGGTAGACGCCTACCCAACTCGTAACTGGTGGTCGTGGTCGTGGTGGGATGAGCACAGGAGCATGAGGTCGCCTACGACTGTACGATGGGAACAAGTGAAAAGGAAACATAGGCCTACCCGAACGAAAACGTATTATTATTGTACTGATTAAGTAGGAGGACCGTGAACCTTCCAGGCTTGCCAGCTTGTTTTTGGTTCACGGTCCTTGACATAGGTGACCATTATTACCGTAATGTGTGTGTGTGTGTGTGTTAGTGTGTGTGTGTGTGTGTGTGTGTGTCCAGAGCGATATCTCAGTTATTTATTAATCAATCGAAACAAAATTTGGACAAAAGTTAGATATAGGGATGGCGAAGGCTCATACAAAAAATTGGGTGTCGAGATGGTATTTGTGCGATGTGAGCGCTATATTTGCGTGTTTTCGCATGGTTTAGGAAAAAGCTATCTTGTCATAGGGAACGCAATGAATGATTCTGATATTTGGCATGGAGGTACCTGAATTATTTGTAAATCGATTAACGGAGGCCGATTTTTAAATTTGGACCTACATTATGACCTAATTGAAGATTTAATTAAGGTAATTAATTAGCACTGCTAGTACTGTCTGATTGTCTGCCTGTAGTAGGCATACCGGACCGGTACTACCTGACCACTGTAGGCCTATCTGCCTATCTTCATACTGTCATAGGTCAGTACAGCAGTAGGTCCTAGCCTAGCCCTAGCAGTAAATATAATATTTCGCCATGTTCGCAGGCGACTTCGCACTGACTACCAGTAGGCCTATGCAGCTATGCTATGAGATTAACCGTCCAGTCGTTCAGATGCATATGGTACCGGTACTGGAACGGGTTACGGTTTAATCCTGCATTTGTCAATTACGACAATACCGGTACGACTTTGAGTACCGCTGTACCGGTACGCGGTAGCCTACCGTTACCGGTTGACCGGTAGGCGTAGGCGGTAGACCTACGGTGCGATGGTAGCCAGCCGGTAGGTGGTAGGCTTACCGTACCGGTATAAATGTTGGCGGATGGCGGGATGACGTCGTGTGGCGCGTAATTACTTACCGGTTGCCGGTAGACGCCTACCCAACTCGTAACTGGTGGTCGTGGTCGTGGTGGGATGAGCACAGGAGCATGAGGTCGCCTACGACTGTACGATGGGAACAAGTGAAAAGGAAACATAGGCCTACCCGAACGAAAACGTATTATTATTGTACTGATTAAGTAGGAGGACCGTGAACCTTCCAGGCTTGCCAGCTTGTTTCACTTTGCAGTTACTCCCATGTGAAGAATACCATGTTTTCACGAAAAACACAGGTTACAGAAAGGCTGAATATAACCAAAACAATAAACGAATTAGTATATTTACAGGTTTAATAAGACATAAATAAGCTCTATAATACACTCAATAAAGATAAATTAAAAAAGAATTAAAATCTTCATATATAAAATTCCAGTAAAAGTCGACTGAAAAGTGAAATCCTGGTATTCTTCACATGGGCGGTTTTGTATTCTTCACATGGGCCGGCCGCCGGCACCAAAATTTGGCCCCAGCCGCTGAAAACAAATTTAAGATTTCTAGCTTATTTTATTTGAATTCCTTTTAGTTCGTTTCGGTTAGTTTTTTAGTTAGTATCGTTAGTTTCAGAGCGGGAGTTGTTATATTGACCCCCCCCCGGGTTTAAGGGGAATACCGGGCAAACTTCACATGCTGGTCGACATAGGCAGAAAGTCCAGTACCGGTGTAACAGGAAAATATGCCCCCCCGGGAAATGTGCCCGGGGGGGCATATTTTCCTAGGAAAAAATGCCCCCCCGGGCAAATTTCCCTAGGAAAAAATGCCCCCCCTTAGGAAATTATGCCCCCCCTGAACCCCTGAATTACAGAATTATACAATAAACAAAACTTATTACTACTAAAACTTACAAAAATTATACAAAACAATAAACAGTCACTTTACCAAATGAAGGAAAGGAGCAGGTTACAGAGGCAGGCCTTTCTAACCAAAACAATAAACGATCATTTAACTAATTGAGGGAAAGGAGCAGGTTACAGAGGCGGGATTTTCTAACCAAAACAATAAACAGTCACTTTAGCAAATCAGGGAAAGGAGCAGGTTACAGAGACGGGATTTTCTAACCAAAACAATAAACGATAACATTACCAATTGAGAGAAAGGAGCAGGTTACAGAGGCGGGATTTTCTAACCAAAACAATAAACAATCACTTTACCAAATCAGGGAAAGGAGCAGGTTACAGACTTAAAAAAGCTTGGAGCTGCTCGGCGCCCACACAACACCACACACTCGCACTGCTGTTATACTTACTTAGTACTTACTACTGTACAGTAGCCTACTGACTTAGATACTTCAGTATGCTGTTCTACATCCCTTACTGCCTCACCTGCTTACCTACCGGCAGACCGGTGCCGTACTATTCTTCCAACTATTACAAGTTCTGCAGTTGGTAGATTAAAAGTGGCTACCAGCAGACCGGTATCGTACCAGTTTTCAGACTTTTGAGGGGGGCTAATTTTCCTGAGGGGAGGCATTATTTCCTAAGGAGAAAATGCCCCCCCGGGCTAAATTTCCTAGGAGAAATTGCCCGGGGGGACATAATATCCTAGGAAATAATGCCCCGGGGGGCATATTCTAGGGGGGGCTGATTTCCTTGTGACACCGGTACTCATTTATACCATTTAAGGATGCAAGGCAGAGATGCCTCGCTAAACCCTTCAAAACATTCGTGCCGAAACGAAAACTTAAAATATGTTAAAATGTTAAAATATGATGTAAAATAAGAACTTTTATCGATGCAATAAAATATTTCACCGATGCAAACATGCTTTTATTGGGGGCGAAAATTGAAATTTGAGGTTAAACCTCAAATTTCGCCAGTCTTCAGTCTTTACAACATCACCACCCTGCCAGCAGTAGGGTGTAGCAGTATAGGCTTTGCTGCTTAGTGCTTATACTGTTATAGAGCTTCCTGATGAGAATGGGTGACCAGTGTAACCTGTGAGACTCTATGCTGTAGGATATGTTTCAAAAATTCGACTTTTTGGTCTGAAAATGCGCTACCCCCCCCCCCCCCCCCCCCCCCCTTACCTGCTTACTGCCTTAAGGAGGCAGGTTGAAATTGATGTTTTTACCCTAATCAACTTAATTAACTAATTATCTTATCTTAGCTTCTCGAAGGCCACGCGAAAATTCAACTTGGAAAATTTCTAAACTTTGGCCAGACTATGCTGACATGTGTACCAAGTTTGGTTAAATTTCATTAACATTTGGCTGAGTTATTAACGTTGTTCGCGCTTTCAGATCTTTAGCTGTTTAACCTGCCAAATTGGGATGTCTTTTAGATGATAGATCGTCTTTAGCCTATGACAAGTATTTGATACACTACATTAGCCGAAGCCAGTCTATGCGCGATCATTCACCCGCTGGATATACCCGGGAGACTGGATTCGGAAGCCTAACCGTATTGCGGGGTAGGCCTACTGTATTATTCGACTGATCGTAATATATAATCTCTGACAAATATTATTCACTTTCGGGAAATATTAACAGTTCCTTTAGGACGTGGCGCTCTAAATATGTAAACAGAGTTATGACTTAAACTAAACACAACGGGATGGCTATAGATTCACGTATATGGCGCATTCTTTAGGAGATGCTTTGTTATCAGTCACAATCATACACAATACTGCACAATGCTGCACACTAATCTGCCGACCTTCACTAATTTTAGTCACATATAAAGAGAACAACAGACAATACATGTAGGGCCTATGAAATAGCATAAGATTCACTTCAAACCACTTAATGTAAGTCGCAATCGTTATATGTAACCGGTCTCTCTAACCTTTAGTATATCAAGAAGATTGGGGTGTCTGATTATTTATCAGTATTCCAACTATAATATTCCATCAACAAATATAATGAATAACCGACAGTAAATAGCAGTAAAATGTTAAGTTAAGTTATGAGTGAGTGAGTTATGGATTGGTATGAGATATGGTATGTTATGGTTTGGATTGATAACAGATATACGTTCTATAATTAAGCCTACTAATGTTGGGCTAAAGACTGAAACACGGAGGTTCCAAAGCCGGTGTTCTAGGCTGTGGACAAAATCACATACTGACTCAACTCCACGAGTTTCTATATACAATCTCTAACGCAGAGGCAAAAAACGCTCTGATTGGTCGACCGAACAAAGAAGGAACAGAGAACAAAGAAAAAGCTCCACGTGTACAGCATCAGCTGTTAGCCGTCGTCATGGTAGCTACACTGTTTCAAGAGGATCTGGCGTATTGCGTCATAGAATTGCTAATTATGTCCGCTAAAGTACACATACAGAAGAAATGGCTTTTATGTCCTCTAAAACACCAGTACAGTAAGGACACGGCCTTTTATGCCTGTTAAACCAACTACAGAGTACTTTACGGGGAAAATAACCGGCTAATTCCGCAAAAGCCTTTACACCGCTCCCAGAAAATGGGATTTAAGTCTATAAAATATAACAAATCACAGTTTCTAAAATATAAAAATACTCTAAACAGTTAGTCTTTCTTACGCGGACGGCGTTTACGCAGTTTTTTGAGGCTAGCAAGAGTCCTTTTCTCTTTGGGGCGAGCCACTTTACTAGGAGGGCTGTAACTCCTGGGTGAAGGGTGCAATACAATTGCATCAGAAGGTTTAGGATTACGATCGGTGTATCCGCCGGTCGAGGTACCTGGTTGATCGATATCAACTTCAGTGGAGCGAGGTCTAACGGCCTTTAGGGCGCGTCTTAGGACAGCAGCTCCTACGGGTCCTTGACGGGTCGTCTGGACAATGGCGGTAGGCGGACAGTGAGTGGTGAGAAACTTCATTGGTTTAATGGTTCTTTCCAGCTCGCGTTCTCGGGCTCGATATTCGTAGGGCCGTCGAGATACTTCCTGTAACTCAGGGTGCGAGTTGATAAAGAAATCGCCATACTCAGGGTCTTGACGGATGAAATTGATCAAATGGTATGAAGTAATATCGTTAGGATTGACGTTCCTAAGATATTTTCGAACAAATTTGGTGGAAATACACTCACCAACACGCTTCATTAGTTCGTAACTCGGTGTGCGTGTTTTTTGTTCCACAGACGCGAATAGATAAGGATGGAACGCGTAAACTCCCTCGTAAGAGCGTCCAGGATAGTAGCGATGGCGGGACTCACAATGTAAATCCGCGTTCGCTTCCCAAGCTCGGATGTAGCGCAGGGTAATCATCTCATCTACGCTTTCTAAATCGCGGTTAAAGGGGCAATTATAACTGGCATGTCCTTTAAGTTGACAGTGGTGGCATTGGGTCATAAATTGGGGGCAGACTGCAAAAATATGCGAGTTATTAAGTCTGCAATACGCACAATAGATCTCCATCATCGGCTGTTCGTGGAAATAGGAGCAGGGTACGTCTGAGTCCATAGGGGTGAAATGGTCTCTCGATGCGCATAATCGACAACGTTTTCGAGAAACATAATTGGCGTGTCGATAATCGTATGCGGTGAGACATTGTGGACCTTGATACCACTCCAAGACGTAATCGTTATCGCTGCTCCGGGGCGCTGTAGGCTGGATCGCTTCAGACTCTAAGCATATTGATTCGTCTTCCAATTGCATAGCTGAGGTAGGTGCGGCTGTCTCCGCAAGCGGACCCACTGTCTGAACTTCCACGACAGAATAACCCGTGGGTATTCGGGGTCTTTGTATAACAGATGAATGTAAGTTCTGTATACAAACGTCCTGAAAGAGGGCAAATCCCGCGCTGTTTAGCTTCTCCGCAGCTGAGTCTCTTAGGCTGAGTTTGGTCAGAGCGCGGTCTTTGAACTGACTATCGAACGGAACGGAGTCAGAAAGCGCCTGAAACATTCGAAGCGGATGAATTTATTGTGTTCATCTAACTTGGCAAGTTTGGTTCCAAGTATTAAGGGATGGGCGCGTATGGTACGACTGCACACATCGGCTAGCCAACCGGCAAGTGCTGCGTTTTCAAAGATCGTGTATATAGCTAAGGAGGGACGAAGTGGAACACTCATAAAGCTATACACAGCGCCAGGTGCGGTCAATGGTCCATCAATGTATAAACGAGAATAATGATCTCCATATACTTGTTGGTAATTGATAGGATTTCCAACCTTGAAATTCCATCCGTATTCTTGAAAGGCAAGATGTCCGATGGAGGTTCGTTGTACTTTAGTAATGCCGCTGGGTGTATTGGCATACATAGTACGGAAGAAACCTCGGCCTTCTGCCCAGGGAGCAATCAGCTGAGCATCAACGAAAGGGTATGGAATGTTCTCTATATTCCGAAAGTCGTTTTGTAGATCTCCATAAACAGCTGAGCCGATTTTAAGGATTCTTTCGTTAAACAACATTTCGAGCACGGGCTGGGGTAACATCGATCCATCGATACCCATGGCCGGTTTGCGCTCGGTGTCGGTGACGTAACGCTGCGCGAGTTCGTATTGTCCATGTCGGAGTTTCTTTTGTGTCTCAGTAAGAGTTTCAAAAGAATAATCAATCACATCGGAACACGCTCGAGTAAATACGTGGGTAGAACCAGCGAGTCCTCGTATGTGTATCATCCGCGTAGTTCCCAGTTCTCCAACCGGAACGCTACCTTCGTTATCGTAAGTGACAACTCCATACATCTCGATAACGTTAAGAGTTTCGTTCCACTCTTTAGTGGCGTTTTCGAGGGTCATTCCCACAGGATGCCACAAGGTAGCGCATTCGCTAGCATTAGGTAGGTCTCTATACTTTAAATATTGTGTGGTATATGTTTCCACATCTCCATATCGTTGTATTCTTTCCTCCTCGAATAACACGTCAAGATTCCAGTGTACTAAACGAGTTTTGATGAATCCATCAAGATTATACGGAGGTATTGTTTCTTTCTCTATTCTGGAAACATTATATGGTTTTCGAAATGAGTTTACTTTAACTAACTGATCCAGATGTTTCTGCAGTTGTTCGAGTTCGACAAGATCGAGAGGATTTATTAGTGGTAGAAACCTCAGACTATGTGTAGGATCTTCCGGTTTTACCATGTAATATTGTGTTAGATTGACGTAATAAGGGTGATCTTTGATCCCATAAAACGAGTCCGGTAAAGGTCTAGCGCGTATGTTTACATCGTGTACCATGCGACGGACAAGATCCGCTCTATTGTCCGGAGGTTCAACGAGTATACCATCGACACGAGCGGCTTCGAAGGGCGGACGTTGCAACATGGGAGCGTCAGCGATAAGATCTCGAGATCTTAGGTTGATATCAACCGGTTGGGGTTGTACCGTCGCAAAGAGTTTGTCTCCGAAATGGGGAACCATCGAGGGATGAAGGATGGTTTTAGAGTAGAGATCCGTCATAAGGATTTGAGCTTCGGGTTGAGCTAAAGCTGCTTCTTCTCTCTCATCTAGTTCTATATGTCTCTCCTCGAGCTGATTTTCCTCCGCTTGTTGTTGTAGACGCTCATCTAGGAACTCTTGTAAAGAGTAGGTTCGTCCACGTTCGATGTCCTCCTCGAGATTTTGTATTTCTCTATCGAACTGGGGTAAAGCTAATTCCTTCACCACTTGGACTTGTTGTTGCAATTTACGTTTCTCCAAACAATCTTAAGTTCCCTTTCCGATTTTCTGCCGAATAGCGTCTAACGCGTTTCGTACGACGCTCTCTTCGACTTCCGTAACGGGTTGGATCGAGGTGAAGCCGAGACGGTTGTATGGGTTAAACGGCGATATTAGATGACCGCGTCCCAATCCAGCTAGGTAGGGTTGGTGAATATCTAGTGAGCCTACTACCGGAGTGCCACTGATCAACTGTTCGGGTAACACTAGATCTTTGAACAGTGAGTACAGTTCGGGAGGATCCGTGATACTATTAGGATCAAGAGTCTGAGGTCTAACTGAGGAATGAGGATGTCTGACCGAGTATTCCGGAACTCTGATCATCGGTTTGTTCAAGGATTGTTTGAGTCGAGCGACCGTAGGGGATACGTCGAACAGGTTTCGCTCGAAACTCCCATAAGTATATCGTGTAAAACTGTGTTTAGCGCAACGTCTCCGCGGATGTTTATGTCTCTCCGTTTGCTGATTGGGTCTAGGGCATTCGTCGCAGTAATACCAAAGACGCACGTCCTGCAGGGGAAACGCGGGTGATCGTTCTCCAGTTTTACAATATTCCTCCATCTGTTCGAAGCTATCTGGGACGACAGGTAGCGGTCGATCGGCGGTAAGATATATCATAGTGAAATAGAGTCGTTTGAGTTCTATCATAGGATCATGATGTATACCTTGAGGATATCGAGTTTCGAGATTTTGTTGACTGGCAATATTGAGGTATGTCTCTCTCAAGAATTCCAGATAATCGTTGAAATCGCTGCGTTTATCCGGCTCTTCAACGTCTTCCCTTTCGAGTCTGTTTCGAATAGAGTTCTCGTGTTCTATTCTCGGTTTATCGTTCCGACTCCGCTGGGTATGATATTTAAATAAAACCATTTCCCTTTCGGTATCTACATCGTCCGTATCGTGTAAATCGATAGGATGGCCAGTAGTTAAGAAGTCCATATACGTACCATTACGATGCGTATAGCGAGCGGTGAACTTTCTATAATCCAATTCACGCGTAAGTTGCTCCGGGGACATTGGCGGTTCGATATAACGACCATCATCCTCCGTAGTAGTTGGACCAGCGTCGCCGCGTATCAAGCTATCGACAAACGCTTGTAAAGGTAGAGTATATTGCTCCCTGATACTAAGATCATCTTCTATCAACTCAGTCATATCTGCTATGAGTTTATCAATATTATAATGAGTTTATATATTAGGCTAGCGGGCGTCGCTGCCTACCCCTCTTTTGCCCCCGGACAGTGCAAGATCCTCAGCGCCGATGTACCGTCGTCGCTGTGCTTTCGCCAACGATGTAGCTACACAACGACAACGATAACCGGCACAAGTCACTCCACTGTCCGTCCCAAAGGCTTAGATGTACTTCAGGTTCTTTCTGGAGAGTTAGGGCTACTTTCACAATTGCGATTAGCTACTGTAAACACACTTTAGCAGTAACATTCACCTATGAACGCACAAATTCAACACAACTGCCACAAACTGTACACATTCGGGCCATTTGTCCGTTAGTCAGTACCTTCCAGAATGTCACGTTATTTATTATGTATCCTTGGATACTAGCAGTGCGCTATTTATTCCCTATGCTATTCAATGGGGCAAGCTTTCTATTGTTCTTTTAACTCACTTCTAATTCTAGCGTGGTTGTTGCCATGGTGACATTATGGAAAGCTAGCGGTAGAATTAGGGTAATTCTCATGCATACAGATCTGGGATGCTATTTAATAGTAATTCTTTAATGGTCAATATCCTCTCTATACATGATTTTATGAATTTTATCGGCTATTGACTATATATTGGAGATTCTCGCACACAAATACACTTAATAAAGTGAATCTCCGCTCCCATGATCTATTAATTAATGGAATTTTGGGAATGTTATAAATTGTATAAAAATAACAATTTATTAAATTCATTAAAATATATGAATTTAAATTTATTCCCGTAAATTTTATTATTTAATGTTAAATAGACACAATTTTATTCCAGAACGTGTCTGGGAACTGGGATCCTTGATTCTAGGAATTTTGACCTTTTAAGAGTATCGGTAAGTGCTACCATATCTTAATCGACTAGAATTTTAAAGGATCTAAAATTTCGACAGATTTTATAAATATTAATAATTAATATTTAGGATGGGCACCAGTTTATTCCAGAACTTGTCTGGGGGCGTTAACCACTGATTCTAGAATTTGTCTTTCAAGTATATCGGTGGGTGCCGCGATATCTTAATTGACTAGAATTACAGATGGTCAAAGGGTTTAACAGATTTATTTTGCGTTATACGCTACTGTTAAAGGGACATCACGCTATTATATGTATTATTTAATATACGGTATGAGAGCAATATCGCACGAAGCAATGTCAGTGAGAAGAGGCAAGTCGTTTCCAAGGTCTACCCAGAGCTTGGTTTAGCCGAGACACGAGGATCTGAATTTTGCATTCCTAATACTCTGCTTACCAATAATACTTAAATATAGTAGGAGCCTTATTGTACTTTAATAAGTACGGATATGTCATCTTACTGTAATTACGTATTTGTAATGTAATACGGACAGTAACGAAAGAGAAAAAGAATTATTTCTCGCCGTCGCACTAAATATATAATATATAAATAATTAAGTAATAAACGCGAATATATATTGCACTAATCTACTAAATAATCGCTAAAATAACATTCTACTAAATAAAATTAAAGAAAACGATTATAATAAAATTACATAATAATATATACATAAATATAAAAGAATAAAAACAAATACAAATATAGTCATACACCCACTCCAGCCGTTGTTAAGTTGGGGAGTCCCTAGATGTTTGTTGGATTAGGGAGGTGGTCGTGGGAAGAGTATCTTGCCTTCCATAGTTTCCGGAGAGTTCTCTGTCTCTTTCCAGTAAACATAAGCGACCAACTGGGCGATTGAGCTGCTGTGTCTCGAAGACAATTCCCGGTTTCTTGAAGTTACGTCGCATGACGACGAGTTCTACCGATCGCACCAAACCGTCATCCGAGATGTGAGTCTCGATGATACGACCTGTCTGCCACCGCTTACGTGGAAGTTCTGAATCCACAATAAGGACCATGTCTCCAGCGCTGACGTTTTCTTGCTGCGCAAACCACTTAGTTCGAAGTTGTAGCGTGGGCAGATAATGTTTTTCGAAATGGTCAGCGAAACGACGGGATAACAACTGCATGAGTTGCCAAGTTTGCCGGCAGTATTCGTCTCCGTCTGTGATTTCTGATTGTGGGAGCATGGCTACAGGTTTCTTCAGTAGGAAGTGCGTGGGTGTTAGCGCTTCCAGGGAATCGGGACTCGATGAGACTGGCATAAGCGGTCTCTCATTGAGATAGGCGGCGATTTCCTCCATTAACGTCCGCAAAAGTTCGTCGGTGAGATACGCGCGGCAAGGCACTATAAAGTGAAATGCTGTCTTCACACTTCTTATTAATCTCTCCCAACTTCCTCCCCACCAAGGGGCGTCGGCGGCGTTGAAGGTCCAGCTAGACGCTGTTACTCGTAGCTGATCGTCCACCTGTCTTTGGTTCCAATCTTTGACGTAAGCTTTGATTTCATTGTTGGCACCAATGAAGTTTGTTCCCTTATCAGATCTCATCGTGTTACTAGTGCCAAAGCGAGCGATCTGTCGTCGTAAGCTTAATAGAAAGCTGTTGGTAGATAAATCGTTCACCATGTCGAGATGGATAGCTCTACAAGTCATACAAACAAAGATGACACACCATCTCTTGACTATAGTCCTAGCACGATATACTTCAATAGGGCCAAATAAATCTACACCGGTATTAGTAAAGGGTGGTTCATAGAAGCTTACTCGTTCCCTAGGTAATTCTGCCTCTCGCTGTGATAAAGGCCTACTGAATGCTTTCCTACAGGGTATGCAGTTCCTAAGAACTTGGTTCAGAGCTCTACGGGGTTTATAAAAATAATAGCGAGTTCGAATTTCGCTAAGAACTCGTTCTCTACCAGCATAATAAAGTTTGCTGTGAACATCTACAATCATCTTGACTTGTATCT
>JAUCBJ010006007.1:0-49427 GCA_032718475.1 Nemertoderma westbladi | reverse complement strand
CTTTAAAATAGCTCCTTTCCTTAAATTTATAATTTAACATATTTAGGTGAAATATTAATTCGGCAGAGATAGTATTTGCGTCCATTTCCCATCCGCCTCAAAATTATTTAACGTCAGCCACATATCTGATCATTTTTTGCCACAATTTCCGACAGATGTTTTTGCGCTTGTAGTTACTTACTTTACTATTGTGGACTTCTTATTGTATCCTAATCTCCTCCTTGTCTCCACTGGTAAGTCGTAAGTTTTCTCCCATCTTCGGATGTGAAGTGATTACGTTCCATCGTTTGACTTATGACAATCTTGAGGCCTGTGATTGGTTACTTAAAATAAATGTGAATGTGTATTAGCATGTGAGACGCATCTTATATTTCTTCAAATGAGCGGAAATGACTTGTGACTTGTCTTACAAGTGGACTGACTTGTCTTACAAGTGGAGTGAGGGCCTTATTCTTAGTTTTTTCGAATGTAATCTATAAATATCATTATAACAGCTAATAGTCATTTTTTAACTAATGTTGAAAAATTAGTGAAAAAAAATAATTTTGAACTAATTTTCTGGAAAATTAGTGAGAGAAGGTTAGATTAATTAACTTATTTTATAAAATATTTGGGATAAAAACGGAAGATTACTTTCCTTTCCTGTTAAATATATTTGTTAATGCACTTTGCTTTACACAGTCTGATTGACTTCCGCGACTCACAGAGTTATGAACAGCAGATGAGTTGAACATAAACTCGTACCCCGGTGCTACTGTGGTCAGTTGTAGTGTATGTTGTTGCAAACATCCCCAAAGTGTTGGTTTATTGGGCGTTGGTTTCTAAACGGTTCTTTTCGATTTACTTATTATAGGGAAATATATTTGGCATTAAATCATTTTGTATTTTAATATCAGAATATCGTATTAAAAGGAAGGGGAGGTTTACTGGTGCAAAAATTATTTTGTGGTCATTGCTGGAGCCCTCTAGCAGAGATCTCGGAAATTTTATATTTGTCTTAAAATGGCACTTCTTCATCATTTGCTTTTTTAGAACCTAATCTGTATTTTTGGAATCAGCACGTTCAATTACGTGACAATAATATTGCAGTATTTTTCTCACTTTATTTGTTTTTACCACTTGTTTTATCATCAGAGTCATAAACTACCAAAAATAATTTAGCGCTATAATAGGAGATAGTCGGCTCTCTATGTTTTGACAGACAGACGGACAGTCACGCGGACAGACAACCGTAACTCTAGAAGTTAAAGATTTCAATCTGAAAGCCAGTAATTCCAATTATTTCAATTGGAAAGCCAATTACAAACCAACTCATTAAAAAAATAGCCACCGTGAATTAATTAACACTTTTTTACTCGGCTCCACTAGATGTGTAACTTTCTACCACCTCAACCTTTCTGTGGCTATAAGTTTTATATTATCGCGGCACTAGTATATAATGATAATTATATTTTATGAAACTTTTTGAAATCAAAAATTGATTGATAATTTACCAAAACAATAAGCGAAATACCTATTTTCTGACATAACCTCAGCGTCCTCAGGTCAATGAGTCAACGTTTTTATATTATTTTAGTTTTTAAGAAATGTTGGAGCCTCTATTGGGGAGGGGGGGGGGGGGGGGACTGAAAATGGTACATTATAAATATATAATTATAACTGTATCTTTGGAACGAATACGATATTATATAACAATTCTTTGGTTTGGATTGTATCAATAATGGATAAGTTGATGAAATAAATTAAATGTTTGTATTGATTGATTGAATTTATGATCAAAATTAATTGATTTAATTAATTGAATTTTATGGTGATTCCGATTCTGAAATCAGTTTTTCGATAAGTTGTTTTTTCTCGACTAATGGCAACTTTTGTAATTTTCATCCCAAATTTGAAAATGTTTAATTTTGGTGCAGCACCACATTTGGCACCAAAAAGACCATCAAACACCCATAAATGTGAAAATATTTTGCCATTGTCGGAATAGTGCCGAAAATTAGCCTATAGGTATCAAAACTGCAAAAGAAGATAATTTTTGAAAAATTAAAAAAAAAATAGCATATTTTGATATTTTAAATGCTGTAACTTTTGATATAATTCATAAAAATACATCTAGTAGTATCGTTTGTTGGCGACACCATGAGCTTCGAAAAAACGCAAACAGAATTAAAATCGGTTAAAAATTACAGAACTAGTAGGGAATTATGTGAAATAAATTATAAACCGAGAAAAACGTGTTTTAAATTTCCTCCTGATTACAACAAAAGTTTTTTAAATTAAAAAAATTATCTTCTTTTGCGGTTTTGGTACCTATAGGCAAATTTTCGGCTCCGATTCCAAAAATGGCAAAATATTTCGACATTTCTGGGTGTTTGATGGCTTCCAAGTCCAACACTGAACTACAGTACGTGTAACCAACACTGAACTACAGTACGTGTAACCAACACTGAACTACAGTACGTGTAACCAACACTGAACTACAGTACGTGTAACCAACACTGAACTACAGTACGTGTAACCAACACTGAACTACAGTACGTGTAACCAACACTGAACTATAGTACGTGTAACCAACACTGAACTACAGTACGTGTAACCAACACTGAACTACAGTACGTGTAACCAACACTGAACTACAGTACGTGTAACCAACACTGAACTACAGTACGTGTAACCAACACTGAACTACAGTACGTGTAACCAACACTGAACTACAGTACGTGTAACCAACACTGAACTACAGTACGTGTAACCAACACTGAACTACAGTACGTGTAACCAACACTGAACTACAGTACGTGTAACCAACACTGAACTACAGTACGTGTAACCAACACTGAACTACAGTACGTCTAACCAACACTGAACTACAGTACGTGTAACCAACACTAAACTACAGTACGTGTAACCAACACTGAACTACAGTACGTGTAACCAACACTGAACTACAGTACGTGTAA
This sequence comes from Nemertoderma westbladi, assembly GCA_032718475.1. NCBI lineage: Eukaryota > Metazoa > Xenacoelomorpha > Nemertodermatida > Nemertodermatidae > Nemertoderma > Nemertoderma westbladi. The sequence goes on along the minus strand of JAUCBJ010006007.1, from coordinate 46,467 downwards.
CCAACACTGAACTACAGTACGTGTAACCAACACTGAACTACAGTACGTGTAACCAACACTGAACTACAGTACGTGTAACCAACACTGAACTACAGTACGTGTAACCAACACTGAACTACAATACGTGTAACCAACACTGAACTACAGTACGTGTAACCAACACTGAACTACAGTACGTGTAACCAACACTGAACTACAGTACGTGTAACCAACACTGAACTACAGTACGTGTAACCAACACTGAACTACAGTACGTTTACCAACACTAAACTACAGTACGTGTAACCAACACTGAACTACAGTACGTGTAACCAACACTGATCTACAGTACGTGTAACCAACACTGAACTATAGTACGTGTAACCAACACTGAACTACAGTACGTGTAACCAACACTGAACTATAGTACGTGTAACCAACACTGAACTACAGTACGTGTAACCAACACTGAACTATAGTACGTGTAACTTTTTAAGAGGAAGTGAAATCATATTAAGTTCATAATTGAATAATTTAATTTACAACGATATAGTAGGTCATTAATTATAGTCAGACAAGTCAGACAGTCAGAGGGAATGACAATAATACGATGTTACAGTGCTAAGAATTGTATTTACTATTGATGGGCGACGTTGGTTTCATTTCTCTTTCAGCCGATTGTTGGATCTTCTAATTTCCGTCACATCGTCCCACTCAAGTCGAAACATCTGGATCCCGATAGACATTGCGCCGTTGCGACGGCTGATGGCAGACCTTGTATGCGCTCATTACTATGCAAGGTAGGAGTCGCAATCCTAGATGTGTATAATTATGTTTACATTTAACGCGGTAAGTTAATTGTTATTGCAATTAATTGTCCCAGAGTCGACTCAATTTTATTTTATTATACTCTCCTGTATTATATTTAACTATTTTATAAATATTGCTTATAAATTTAGCATATTGTATTATAACATAAATATTGTTTCTCAAGATACCGGTCCATATTCGCAAATAATTGTATTTGTTTCCTTTGTGTCGCATGTATTTTTATAGACGGTATGAAAAAGTCTAATCTTTACTGAAACAATGTTGGTATATGCTTTATAAATAGCTTGAAAGGGCAATGGTGTGGAATGAATAATAACTATTTATTATATTGTGTATAATGTAGGACTTTATCTCACGCCGGTCCCGAATGTCAATATCTGCACGAACGAGCGAAGCGAGTGAGTGAAATATTGAAACTAAGGACCGAAGTGAGATAATATTATACACAATAGTAGCTCAGTAGGTAGAGCGCCGACCCGCAATACAATCTATTGGTTGTAGGTTTGAGCAAAGAGAGGCATAACAATACATGTGCATCCGGTATCAATATCTTCTAGAATATGGCTCTAGGATTTTAACATATGATGCAAAACGTCATTTCGCTGAAAAAAACTTTTTTGAAAAATGTTGGTAATTGTTGTTCTGGCTCTGTGATCATGATATGGGAAAAAACTTTTTTTCAATAATTACTCGAACTTTGAGGGGCGTTCATTAAATAAAATACCTCCTGAACAAATTATACCTTTTTCCCATATTGCAATACGTCATTTTTTTTAATTTGTTACTTTTTGGTACTTATTTTTTATAACATGGAAAGAAAATCTTGTTTACTATTTATTATATTCCAAAATTGTAACATTACTCAACGCCGTTAGTATTAACAGCGAGTTATTTTTTAGCACTTTGCAACTAAGTCTAGAGGCTTCGATAATATTTTCAATCGATTCAGCGGTCCAGAAAACCTATGAAAACGCGTTGAAATCGAAAGATAGGGGGTATTTTCCGAATATCGTATTTTTCAAAATTTGAAGTGCCACGCCCACTTCTTAGGTGCACGAAAAATAGCATCCAGTTCAATTTTCGGAAATGGAATATAATCACATTCGATTCAGCATAGTGAAAAAGGTACTAATAATGCTAGCCAACAATGCCACACTATCAGTTTTTAGAATATCAAAACAATTTGTATTTTGTCCTGGGACTACTTCTATTTTTCATGAAAATTATTATACCCACCTTATGAAATTTTCATTTTTTTGGATTTGAAAATGTTCTTCGATAATTTTTTCACCTACAGCCCAAATTTCGTAGGATTTTATTGGATGATTACTTAAATACAGCGGCGGGGCCAAATCGACCTCCCGCCAGTGCTGCTAATGGTCTAAACACCCCAGTGGTAATAGGGTTAACATAATGTAAGAAAATGTCGGTCGCATTTCAGCGTTAAAGACCCTTTATTTATGTAGATCTCCCTCGCTGCGCTCGCTCGGTACATAAATAAACTCGGGTCACAAGAAACATTCGATGGAGTTCAAAGTTATTAATGATTTGCAATTTTGTTACAGAAACATTCGATGGAATCCAAACGCTCTGTGATTGGACGAACCAAATTGTTCGACTTATTGATTTCCGCTCTCAAGGCCAATAAACAAGACTCTTCCCAAACTCCATCAACCCAACAACCACCCAACCAGCACTTCGATATAACCTCAACCCCACCGCCCACGCATACCCCAAGGTTAAACTCCCGGGACCGCGGTACCCAAGTTCTAGAACATTCCAGAATAAAAGGAATCGCTATGGATCCAATTGCGTTTGCTGCCAATTCCAGTAAAATAAGTTTGGATCGCAGCGCTAAAAGGTTTGACGTTAAATATAATCTTATTTATTCATTTATATGATTATTTTATATGATTTAATATCATCCTAATACATCCTGTTGCTGCTAGTTTGGGGAGTTGTTCCTGGCGTGTCTAACTTTATTCATTGAGTTTTTCTAATTTATGACAATGTAAGAATGATCTTTGTGTTATACTTTTCAGTTTAATAATGTATTTTTTACTAGAACAACCTCATTAAGTTTGTTCTTTGAGTAGTTCTTTTTGAACATTCGAAACTAATTAATTTATTTGGACATTCAAATAATTAAACAATTAGTTTTTTTAAATAAATTAACAATTAGTTGGCTGTTGAGACCGTCTGTCCACCATTCTATTTCAGTGCATTCCAAGCAATCCCAAAACCAATTAGTCGGACTGGAGTCGCTTCTATCAGCAACACGGCCACTTCCGCTACAGCCACTCGGAATGATTGTCACAGAGTGCCGAACCACCCCCGTCCCAGTGCAGTAAGTTATTTTAATGTGCCAAACCATCCCACCCCAGTGCGGTAAGTTATTTTAATGTGCCGAACCATCCCGTCCCAGTGCAGTAAGTTATTTTAATGTGCCGAACCACCCGTCCCAGTGTAGTAAGTTATTTTAATGTGCCGAACCACCCGTCCCAGTGCATTAAGTTATTTTAATGTGCCGAACCATCCCGTCCCAGTGCAGTAAGTTATTTTAATGTGCCGAACCACCCCGTCCTAGTGCAGTAAGTTATTTTAATGTGCCGAACCACCCGTCCCAGTGTAGTAAGTTATTTTAATGTGCCGAACCACCCGTCCCAGTGCATTAAGTTATTTTAATGTGCCGAACCATCCCGTCCCAGTGCAGTAAGTTATTTTAATGTGCCGAACCACCCCGTCCTAGTGCGGTAAGTTATTTTAATGTGCCGAACCACCCCGTCCCAGTGCAGTAAGTTATTTTAATGTGCCAATCCACCCCGTCCTATTGGCTGTCCCCCATACCATGCTTATTCGCTCCATGAGACCGCCAGAGCACAAGATTATGCACTGTCTGGTCCTCACGGCGAAAGCAATGTCCTACAAAGCGGAGGCGGTTCCGTTCAAGTGTCAAACTAGGGGAGATTATTGAAACAAACACCTCCAATATTGTGTTGAGTCTGATTGGAGATGTGTGCATTGTACTTGGCACAATGAACCCGGCGCAGCATTCTTGTGAATGTGCCATCCAGAGATTTCGTATCCTCGGCAGTGGAGCTAAGTTATTTTATATGTGCCAAACCTCCCTGTCTGAATGCATTAAGTTATTTATAAGTTTAAAACCACCCCTGTCCCATTGCAGTGTGTTGCTTTATAAGTATAGTGTTAAGTAGTAAATGTATAATTGCACAATAATTCAAATGTTATATTTCCACAAAGTACCAATTTTGTTTAAGTTATGTTATATCTACTTTTTGTAGATGTCTAATCTACATTTGTACTTCTGTATTGTCATTGTCGTTGTCAATTTTCTAAAAAATATATCTACTTTCTTTACATATGCATGATTTCTATACATAGATGACATTTCAATATGATTTTGTTCAGAAATCAAAAAATTTCGGAAGTTTCCAGGCGGTTGAACCTCTAACCACCACTCTACGCGTTTCGTCTTATTTGGCCTCATCCGTTGAGCTAACCACAGTCACTTTCCCCTGACACATTGCTTTCTTATTTAGCCCACTTCTATCGAGAAGACTGTCTTCAATTACACATTCTACATTCAAAGTAGATAATATCTTATTTCTATATAATTGTACGCTTGATGTTTACTTTCTATGTGGGGCGAGCCACGAAGTTGGCGGAGCCTTAGCGAATTGACACTGTTAGGGGGTGGGTCAATTTATGCAAATAGTTGTCGTCGTCGTCGTCGTCGTTGTCGTCGTCGTCGTCGTTGTCGTCGTCGTCGTCGTTACGATTTTGACATGCTAATAACTTTGTCGGATTTAAAGCTGCCAAGTTGAAAATTTGTAGGTATCAATATGAGCAAAAGTTGAGATTTTTGAGAGACTTTCAGACACCATCAGTGCAATGGTCTCCCGCTAGAGGGCCACATGTCTAAACATTAAATGCCCTCCCATTTCTTTGCTTTTAATCCGTTTAAGCTGAAACTTGGCAGATATGTATTAGACCATTAGCTGTGACTTTCAAAGGAGGCGAATCCATCTGCAGTTCTCCAGTCTGCCGCTAGAGGGCCAACGTGACTATTTGCATAAATTGACCTACCCCCTAACAGTGTCAATTCGCTAAGGCTCTGCCAACTTCGTGCTGCGCGAAGTCCCCACTTCGTGTATATTTATACTCTCTTCGTATTGTCTATACTGTCTACTTTATTTTGTTGTTTCTACTTCTATTACTGATGTCTACTTTATATGCAGATGTGTACTTTCTCTGCCCGAATGCGTGGCCGTAACTTCGCCTACAGTCGCGGTATGGATATTGTCCACTCGGCTTTAATGGATGCCATCGAGCGGTTGGAATCGGAACAGAATATAACAACGCAATCAGCTGGGCTTAACAGGCCTAGTAGTATGATGCCATCTAGTGGTGCTTCCGTGTCTGCGACGAATTCCAGTCGTTCTAATTTCGGCCGTTCCAGGTTTGTGGTCGGTTATTGTCGTGTGGCCGCAACTTAAAATTTTGTGACATTATTCTGATACCAAAAATGACAATATGTAATCCTCACAAAATATGTAATGTTATGCTAGTTTAGGAATCAAAGTAAAAACTATTTACAAATTTTTGAAAATGCAATTTCGGAAATTTAAAGGAAAAAATGAAATCTGCCATACACAATTCCACCTCTTTGAAATCTACACTATGGCGGCAGTTACAGGTTAATTTTATCAGATGTTTTATTCATTTTTGGTCCCTAAGTGTATCTTTGGTAAAAGTTTCGAAGAGAGAAAAAATCAATTTTTTTTTGGTATTTCAATTTTTTAGTTATTTTTGGTTTCTAATATAGCGGTGCTCAAATATTACATATTATAAGTTCTGCGTCAGCATGAAATACTACATTTAGTATCTGTTGTTTTTTTTGGCTTTGTAAAAATTAATATAGAGATAATAAAAGCAACTTAAAAAACGTTTCGCACAACCTAGCTAGGGAATGTGGTGCAACCATAGAAAAGTAGGTTTGTTGTTTTGGTAATGGTTGTGTTATTGGGGAGAATGATCTTCAAGATGTTGAACTGACAAGCAGAAAGCCATATATAGTTACTGCTATTCAAATTATTCTACTCTTCAACTCCTGATGCCGCCTTACTCAATGTTACAATAATTTTGTGTTCTCGAATATTTATTATGTAACTGGAGAGCTGCTTAACTACCTAAACCAATATTGGATATTGAGTTCCGTTTTGGAATTCGCCTTGCAGACACTAAAGGTGCAATAACTTTTGAGTGTGTGAATGGATTTTGCTCAAATTACTTGCAAACCTTTTCTACGTCGATGCTCTTTCAATATATTTAATAACATTTAAGAAATTCCACCAAAAATATTTTACTTTACTTTTTCGCCGGGAAAAAAATTGAAATCAATGCATTCCTATTGATTACTTTTTTCCCTAGGGAAAAAAAGTGAAACTTTTTTTCCCGATGTTGTGGTATATTCGAGCGAAAAAGTAACAATTTAAAAATAAAAGTAACTTTTCAGATTTTATTGTAACGGTTCCTGGATGTTTTCTACGTTGCAGAGTGCAAACACACCCCATCATAAAAATACACAATATTATATAATTAATGGCGCACATTGTCCGCAAATAACAATAATGTGTTTATAGTTTAGTGGGTTTAAAAACTTTAAAATTAACGGAAACGAAACCGCAGCTAACCAAAACAATAAACATAACTTTTTACTAACTCAGTTAGTAAAGTAAACATGCAATATATCTGGGTGATCCAATATGTAACCAGAGTACTCATGTTAGTGATAATATGGGGGGGGGGGGGGGGGGGGGTTCACCGAGAAGGATAACATTGGACGTTTTTTATTATTTTATTATTATTTTATCTAATACAAAATTTTACGGTGATTTTAATGGTAGAATCTGCATCGCTATACGACTTTTAGTTTTTGAGATACAGCTATTTAAATATTCCACTAATTTAATAAAATTATTAGTTAATATATTAACTATATTTAAATAACTAATAATATATTTTTAATTCTTAACTATTTTCCTTCTGAACAAAACCATTTACTATTACATAATAAATATTAACCAATAGGTGATGGTTTAGTGCGATATTCAAACTCAAATGTTTACCTGCATTTTTATCAAATGTGCTTATACTTTACTAAAAATCTATCTCCTCCGCCATTTCTTAACAGATTTCAATTTTTTGTGGGAGGTTGTAGCTGAGGATTCTGTCTACAGAATAATGGGCCGGATTTACAAAATTTTGCCTCAGTCAGAAGTTATAACGTCATCAATGTCATTTATTCGAAAAAAAAACTTTTATGAAAAAATTACATTTGTGACGTCATAACTTTTGATTGCAGCAAAATTTTGAAAATCTGCTCCATTATTCTGTAGACACAATCTTTACCTACAATGTCCAACAAACAGAATCGAAATCCGTTAAGAAATGGCGGAGGAGATTTTTTAGATTTTTAGTAAATAATAAGCACATATGAGAAAAATGCAGGTAAAGATTTGAGTTTGAATTTCGCGCTAAACCATCTCCTATTGGTTAATATTTGTTATGTCAATAATCAATAACCAATTGTTATAATCGATAATTAAGAAATGTTCTAAGGTCTAAAAATTACGCTGAGTCCATTTCTTCTGGTGATAATTAGAAAATAGTTTAAGAATTAAAAATATATTTAGTTATTTAAATATAGTTAATATATTAACTAATAATTTTATTAAATTAGTGGAATATTTAAATAGCTGTAGATGTAAAGTTGTAGGTTTGTGCGAATGTGTTAGTTTAAGGTGCTTCAGTGATCAATAATGTTTTAGAAGTTTAGAGGTTGGCAGTTCGAAATTAAAAGTGTCACCCAAGATTAACATTTTTATATTAATTACTTTCAGTTCGGATTACAGTGAAGCTCACGTAGTTCCTTCTCCCCCCAACATACTTAATCGCACATCGCACGGCAGCGGGCAATCGGCCTTGGCCCAATCGGCCACATTCAACTCGCCTTCCAATCGTCCCGCCGCCAAGTCGCGTCGCAAATCCCCCCTGACAGTGCAACGGGACTACAGTGCCATCAGCCCTGGTACCGGATCCGCTTTCCCTAATCTCTCTCTCACAGACACCCCCAGTCTACTTGGCACGGAACTGCGGCCACCGGAACTGATCCCAAACCCGCCCCCCCATTGGGACGCCCTCACAGTTGACCTGGAAGCGTTGGACTCTCTGCTGGCGGCGCCCAATCAGACGGCTCCATCTGCTGGTCCCTTGGATACGCTGCTTAGCAACGGACCTATTCATCCCGCATCCTCCTCCAGTCTGGAAGCACTTCTTGCTATGCCCGTCGAAGAGATGATTGGCCAAACGTCTATGGATATCCTAACCAATCAGATGCCAACGTCTATGGATATCCTAACCAATCAGATGCCATTACTTCACGCTGATACCAATCCTACGCCGGTGCTGTTCTCCGTGGCCGACACAGACACCCATTGCTCCGACACGGATATGGAGTCGCTTGCGCTCCATTCTGCGTCTTCCCTTGGTCACGATGCCGCGGTTTCCCGCATCATCCCGGTGGTAAATCCCCTGAACAAAGGTAAACGGCCGCGTGCGGGTGACAACTGCTACCTTGGCAACACGATAGCTTCTATAGCGAAAGATGCTTCCACCGCTATTCGAACGCCCCCTAACGGATTGGTTGTAGCATCGGGTTTATCCAAGTCGAAATCATTCAGTGGACGTGAGTATATTTATTTAGTATATATTTATTTCGTATATATTTATTTAATATATATTTATATAGTATATTTATTTTGTTTATATTTATTTACTATATATTTATTTAGTATATATTTATTTAGTATATATATATATTTAGTATATATTTATATAGTATATTTATTTTGTTTATATTTATTTAGTATATATTTATTTAGTATATATTTATTTAATTTAGTATATATTTATTTAGTATATATTTATTTAGTATATATTTATTTAGTATATTTATTTTGTTTATATTTAGTTAGTATATATTTATTTAGTATATATTTATTTAGAATATGTTTATTTAGTATATATATATTGTAAGAAGGTACCGGTAGTTACCATACTGTAGCCTATTTTATGTACAGATGTAGGCCGTTGTTGTGCGCCTTACCCTGTGTGTCTGTCCTAACTATAATAATCGATGTAATTTGTATATCAGTATAATATGTTAATATATTCATAAAGACGTTACTGCTTTGCTGCTTTTGTGCTACATGCGTTAGAGAACTCGAGGGAGGGGGGTTTAGGCTAAAGCAGATAAGCCGCCCATTACAATATATTTAGTATATATTTATATAGTATATTTATTTTGTTTATATTTAGTTAGTATATATTTATTTAGTATATATTTATTTAGAATATGTTTATTTAGTATATATATATATTTAGTATATATTTGTATAGTATATTTATTTTGTTTATATTTATTTAGTATATATTTATTTAGTATATATTTATTTAATTTAGTATATATTTATTTAGTATATATATATATAGTATATTTATTTTGTTTATATATATTTAGTATATATTTATTTAGTATATTTATTTAGTATATTTATTTCGTATATATATTTATTTAGTATATTTATTTAATGTATATTTATTTAGTATATATTTATTTAGTATATTTGTTTAGTATATATTTATTTAGTATATATTTATTTAGTATAGTTAGTAGTTATGTAGTTACTACAGTGGTACATACATGGTATATTGAGTTGAGGAAATAATTTGGTGGTTCCCTTACCTGAAGCCCTTAGTTCTTGTAGATCGTATCTTTGACAGTGCCCTTGTAACTGAAGCCATTGGTTCTTGTAGATCGTATCTTTCACAGTGCCCATGTAACTGAAGCCATTAGTTCGTGTAGATCGTTTCTTTGACAGTGCCCATGTAACTGAAGCCATTAGTTCTTGTAGATCGTATCTTTGACAGTGCCCTTGTAACTGAAGCCATTGGTTCTTGTAGATCGTATCTTTCACAGTGCCCATGTAACTGAAGCCATTAGTTCGTGTAGATCGTTTCTTTGACAGTGCCCATGTAACTGAAGCCATTAGTTCTTGTAGATCGTTTCTTTGACAGTGCCCTTGTAACTGAAGCCATTAGTTCTTGTAGATCGTATCTTTCACAGTGCCCATGTAACTGAAGCCATTAGTTCGTGTAGATCGTTTCTTTGACAGTGCCCATGTAACTGAAGCCATTAGTTCTTGTAGATCGTTTCTTTGACAGTGCCCTTGTAACTGAAGTCATTAGTTCTTGTAGATCGTATCTTTGACAGTACCCTTGTAACTGAAGCCATTAGTTCTTGTAGATCGTATCTTTCACAGTGCCCATGTAACTGAAGCCATTAGTTCTTGTAGATCGTATCTTTGACAGTGCCCTTGTAACTGAAGCCTTGTATATCGTTTCTTTGACAGTGCCCTTGTTACTGAAGCCATTAGTTCTTGTAGATCGTTTCTTTGACAGTGCCCTTGTAACTGAAGCCATTAGTTCTTGTAGATCGTATCTTTCACAGTGCCCTTGTAACTGAAGCCATTGGTTCTTGTAGATCGTATCTTTCACAGTGCCCATGTAACTGAAGTCATTAGTTCTTGTAGATCGTATCTTTGACAGTGCCCTTGTAACTGAAGTCATTAGTTCTTGTAGATCGTATCTTTGACAGTACCCTTGTAACTGAAGCCATTAGTTCTTGTAGATCGTTTCTTTGACAGTGCCCTTGTAACTGAAGCCATTAGTTCTTGTAGATCGTTTCTTTGACAGTGCCCATGTAACTGAAGCCATTAGTTCTTGTAGATCGTATCTTTGACAGTGCCCTTGTTACTGAAACCATTAGTTCTTGTAGATCGTATCTTTGACAGTGCCCTTGTTACTGAAGCCATTAGTTCTTGTAGATCGTATCTTTGACAGTGCCCTTTTACTTGAAGCCATTAGGTCTTGTAGATCGTTTCTTTGACAGTGCCCTTGTTACTGAAGCCATTAGTTCTTGTAGATCGTTTCTTTGACAGTGCCCTTGTAACTGAAGCCATTGGTTCTTGTAGATCGTATCTTTCACAGTGCCCATGTAACTGAAGTCATTAGTTCTTGTAGATCGTATTTTTGACAGTACCCTTGTAACTGAAGCCATTAGTTCTTGTAGATCGTATCTTTGACAGTGCCCTTGTAACTGAAGCCATTAGTTCTTGTAGATCGTTTCTTTGACAGTGCCCTTGTAACTGAAGCCATTAGTTCTTGTAGATCGTATCTTTGACAGTGCCCTTGTTACTGAAACCATTAGTTCTTGTAGATCGTATCTTTGACAGTGCCCATGTAACTGAAGCCATTAGTTCTTGTAGATCGTATCTTTGACAGTGCCCTTGTTACTGAAGCCATTAGTTCTTGTAGATCGTTTCTTTGACAGTGCCCTTGTAACTGAAGTCATTAGTGCTTGTAGATCGTTTCTTTGACAGTGCCCTTGTAACTGAAGCCATTGGTTCTTGTAGATCGTATCTTTCACAGTGCCCTTGTAACTGAAGCCATTAGTTCTTGTAGATCGTATCTTTGACAGTGCCCTTGTTACTGAAGCCATTAGTTCTTGTAGATCGTATCTTTGACAGTGCCCTTGTAACTGAAGCCATTAGTTCTTGTAGATCGTTTCTTTGACAGTGCCCTTGTAACTGAAGCCATTGGTTCTTGTAGATCGTTTCTTTGACAGTGCCCTTGTAACTGAAGTCATTAGTGCTTGTAGATCGTTTCTTTGACAGTGCCCTTGTAACTGAAGCCATTGGTTCTTGTAGATCGTATCTTTCACAGTGCCCATGTAACTGAAGTCATTAGTTCTTGTAGATCGTATTTTTGACAGTACCCTTGTAACTGAAGCCATTAGGTCTTGTAGATCGTTTCTTTGACAGTGCCCTTGTTACTGAAGCCATTAGTTCTTGTAGATCGTTTCTTTGACAGTGCCCTTGTAACTGAAGCCATTGGTTCTTGTAGATCGTATCTTTCACAGTGCCCATGTAACTGAAGTCATTAGTTCTTGTAGATCGTATTTTTGACAGTACCCTTGTAACTGAAGCCATTAGTTCTTGTAGATCGTATCTTTGACAGTGCCCTTGTAACTGAAGCCATTAGTTCTTGTAGATCGTTTCTTTGACAGTGCCCTTGTAACTGAAGCCATTAGTTCTTGTAGATCGTATCTTTGACAGTGCCCTTGTTACTGAAACCATTAGTTCTTGTAGATCGTATCTTTGACAGTGCCCTTGTAACTGAAGCCATTAGTTCTTGTAGATCGTATCTTTGACAGTGCCCTTGTTACTGAAACCATTAGTTCTTGTAGATCGTATCTTTGACAGTGCCCTTGTTACTGAAGCCATTAGTTCTTGTAGATCGTATCTTTGACAGTGCCCTTGTAACTGAAGTCATTAGTGCTTGTAGATCGTTTCTTTGACAGTGCCCTTGTAACTGAAGCCATTGGTTCTTGTAGATCGTATCTTTCACAGTGCCCTTGTAACTGAAGCCATTAGTTCTTGTAGATCGTATCTTTGACAGTGCCCTTGTTACTGAAGCCATTAGTTCTTGTAGATCGTTTCTTTGACAGTGCCCTTGTAACTGAAGTCATTAGTGCTTGTAGATCGTTTCTTTGACAGTGCCCTTGTAACTGAAGCCATTAGTTCTTGTAGATCGTATCTTTGACAGTGCCCTTGTTACTGAAGCCATTAGTTCTTGTAGATCGTATCTTTGACAGTGCCCTTGTAACTGAAGCCATTAGTTCTTGTAGATCGTATCTTTGACAGTGCCCTTGTAACTGAAGCCATTAGTTCTTGTAGATCGTATCTTTGACAGTGCCCTTGTTACTGAAGCCATTAGTTCTTGTAGATCGTATCTTTGACAGTGCCCTTGTAACTGTAGCCATTAGTTCTTGTAGATCGTTTCTTTGACAGTGCCCTTGTAACTGAAGCCATTGGTTCTTGTAGATCGTTTCTTTGACAGTGCCCTTGTAACTGAAGTCATTAGTGCTTGTAGATCGTTTCTTTGACAGTGCCTTTGTAACTGAAGCCATTGGTTCTTGTAGATCGTATCTTTCACAGTGCCCATGTAACTGAAGTCATTAGTTCTTGTAGATCGTATTTTTGACAGTACCCTTGTAACTGAAGCCATTAGGTCTTGTAGATCGTATCTTTGACAGTGCCCTTGTAACTGAAGCCATTAGTTCTTGTAGATCGTATCTTTGACAGTGCCCTTGTAACTGAAGCCATTAGTTCTTGTAGATCGTATCTTTGACAGTGCCCTTGTTACTGAAGCCATTAGTTCTTGTAGATCGTATCTTTGACAGTGCCCTTGTAACTGAAGCCATTAGTTCTTGTAGATCGTTTCTTTGACAGTGCCCTTGTAACTGAAGCCATTGGTTCTTGTAGATCGTTTCTTTGACAGTGCCCTTGTAACTGAAGTCATTAGTGCTTGTAGATCGTTTCTTTGACAGTGCCCTTGTAACTGAAGCCATTGGTTCTTGTAGATCGTATCTTTCACAGTGCCCATGTAACTGAAGTCATTAGTTCTTGTAGATCGTATTTTTGACAGTACCCTTGTAACTGAAGTCATTAGTGCTTGTAGATCGTTTCTTTGACAGTGCCCTTGTAACTGAAGCCATTAGTTCTTGTAGATCGTATCTTTGACAGTGCCCTTGTTACTGAAGCCATTAGTGCTTGTAGATCGTTTCTTTGACAGTGCCCTTGTAACTGAAGCCATTAGTTCTTGTAGATCGTATCTTTGACAGTGCCCTTGTAACTGAAGCCATTAGTTCTTGTAGATCGTATCTTTGACAGTGCCCTTGTTACTGAAGCCATTAGTTCTTGTAGATCGTATCTTTGACAGTGCCCTTGTAACTGAAGCCATTAGTTCTTGTAGATCGTTTCTTTGACAGTGCCCTTGTAACTGAAGCCATTGGTTCTTGTAGATCGTTTCTTTGACAGTGCCCTTGTAACTGAAGTCATTAGTGCTTGTAGATCGTTTCTTTGACAGTGCCCTTGTAACTGAAGCCATTGGTTCTTGTAGATCGTATCTTTCACAGTGCCCATGTAACTGAAGTCATTAGTTCTTGTAGATCGTATTTTTGACAGTACCCTTGTAACTGAAGCCATTAGGTCTTGTAGATCGTTTCTTTGACAGTGCCCTTGTTACTGAAGCCATTAGTTCTTGTAGATCGTTTCTTTGACAGTGCCCTTGTAACTGAAGCCATTGGTTCTTGTAGATCGTATCTTTCACAGTGCCCATGTAACTGAAGTCATTAGTTCTTGTAGATCGTATTTTTGACAGTACCCTTGTAACTGAAGCCATTAGTTCTTGTAGATCGTATCTTTGACAGTGCCCTTGTAACTGAAGCCATTAGTTCTTGTAGATCGTTTCTTTGACAGTGCCCTTGTAACTGAAGCCATTAGTTCTTGTAGATCGTATCTTTGACAGTGCCCTTGTTACTGAAACCATTAGTTCTTGTAGATCGTATCTTTGACAGTGCCCTTGTAACTGAAGCCATTAGTTCTTGTAGATCGTATCTTTGACAGTGCCCTTGTTACTGAAACCATTAGTTCTTGTAGATCGTATCTTTGACAGTGCCCTTGTTACTGAAGCCATTAGTTCTTGTAGATCGTATCTTTGACAGTGCCCTTGTAACTGAAGTCATTAGTGCTTGTAGATCGTTTCTTTGACAGTGCCCTTGTAACTGAAGCCATTGGTTCTTGTAGATCGTATCTTTCACAGTGCCCTTGTAACTGAAGCCATTAGTTCTTGTAGATCGTATCTTTGACAGTGCCCTTGTTACTGAAGCCATTAGTTCTTGTAGATCGTTTCTTTGACAGTGCCCTTGTAACTGAAGTCATTAGTGCTTGTAGATCGTTTCTTTGACAGTGCCCTTGTAACTGAAGCCATTGGTTCTTGTAGATCGTATCTTTCACAGTGCCCTTGTAACTGAAGCCATTAGTTCTTGTAGATCGTATCTTTGACAGTGCCCTTGTTACTGAAGCCATTAGTTCTTGTAGATCGTATCTTTGACAGTGCCCTTGTAACTGAAGCCATTAGTTCTTGTAGATCGTTTCTTTGACAGTGCCCTTGTAACTGAAGCCATTGGTTCTTGTAGATCGTTTCTTTGACAGTGCCCTTGTAACTGAAGTCATTAGTGCTTGTAGATCGTTTCTTTGACAGTGCCCTTGTAACTGAAGCCATTGGTTCTTGTAGATCGTATCTTTCACAGTGCCCTTGTAACTGAAGCCATTAGTTCTTGTAGATCGTATCTTTGACAGTGCCCTTGTTACTGAAGCCATTAGTTCTTGTAGATCGTATCTTTGACAGTGCCCTTGTAACTGAAGCCATTAGTTCTTGTAGATCGTTTCTTTGACAGTGCCCTTGTAACTGAAGCCATTGGTTCTTGTAGATCGTATCTTTCACTACTAGGATCGGCATGCTGCATTGCAGCTGCATTTTTAAGAATGCTGTGCCGGCTTGTCAACAAAATTGCACCGCCACAACTCCCTATCACCCATGACATTTGCTAGATCATCCGCATCTTTAAGACCAGTGTCCTTTAAGATGCGTCTCAAGAAAGTCATGGGCTGTCCACCATGCTTATTCACTCCATGAGGCTGCCAAAGTACAAGATTATGCACTGGCTGGTCCTCACGGCGAAAGCAATGTCCTGCAAAGCGGAGGCGATTTTGTTCTAGTGTCAAGCTTGGGGGAACCAATGAGACACCTCCAATGTTATATAGTGTCTGGTTGGAGATGTGTGCATTGTACTTGACACAATGAACCCGGCGTAGCATTCTTGTGAATGTGCCATCCAGAGATTTGGTGTCCTCAGCAGTTAGAGCCCAGCATGGACTCCCGTAGAGGAGTACTGGAACTACTGCTGCTCTAAATAATCGGACCTTAAGTTTCCGATTAATTCTCGGTGACTTCCAAATCCTGGAAAGCCTATTCAAGGCTGCCCATGCCTTTCCCTTACGTATTCGAAGGTCCTCACCTGACTTCCGGATCCATGATCCCAGGTAACAGAAGTCGTCGACATGCTCAAGCATACCATCCTTTGAGCTTATGCTCATCCGATCAGAGACTTGCTGAGGACTTTCAAAGTTAACTGTCAGAATTTTGGTCTTTCTGGAGTTAATAAAAAGACCAACACTAGAAGCAGCATGTTCTAATGAGCTGAGGAGCCGTTGGGCTCCCTCTAATGATTCTGAGAGTACTCCTAAGTCATCAGCAAAGTCTAGATCAGTTAGGTACTTGGCAGGATTTCCTCGACTTCTGGAGCCAGTAGGTGGAGTTATCATCACCCCATCATCATTATGATGATCTAAGGACATGCGTAGAACATAGTCAACCACAATAATGAATAAGAATGGTGCAAGTGTGTCTCCTTGGAGGACGCCCCATAACACTTCGAATGGTTCTGTGTCACCGTCAACAGTAGACACAAATGTTGTCGAACCATCGTATACTGATCTGATTGCTGCAATAATTTCATCAGGAATCCCATATAATGAAAGTATGCTGAACATACGTGAGCGAGAGACTGAATCAAAGGCCTTGAAGAAGTCAACAAAGATAACAGCCAGATGCCTGTCTTTCTTTTTTGATAATTCTTCAATTATCCTTCTAAGTGCCAAAATGGGCTCCATGGTCCCACGACCTTTACGGAACCCATTCTGATTTCCACGGAGCAGTCTCTCAATGGGATCCCTGATGCGATTTAATAGAATCCTATTGTATAGCTTTGCAGCAATTGAGATCAATGAGATTCCCCGAAAAGAACCATAGAGTGTTAGGTTGCCCTTCTTGGGAACTGGCACCAACTTATTTGTTTTCATTTCTTGTGGGACTCTTGTTGTACGGTACATGTCTACTATGATGGGATAGATGAGCTTTAAACACTCAGGTATTTTAAAGACCTCAGGGGGAACACCATCTACTCCACTGGCACGATTGGTCTTAATGCTCTTTGCAGCAGCCTTCACTTCTGCAAAGGAGATATCGCCAATGGGAATATCTGGGAGTACAGACTCAGACACCTTTACTTCTATAAAGTTATCAGGCAATACCCTGTCATTATTGAGGAGTTTTTCAAAGTGGGCTTTCCAACCATTGAGGCGATCGGCTGGTGATTCTGCCTTAACCTTGGTGGTTGGTTGGCTTTTCCGCCCAGTAAGCAGATTGATCGATTTCCATGCCTGGGATGATTGCCTGCTGTCGTCAGCATCATTGATGGCATCAACCTGTTGGTTTATTAGCTCCTGTAGATTAACAGAGTACTGCCTGTTCAGGGACCTAGATGCAGCCTTAACTGCATTCTTGGCCGCTGTAGTCTGTTTGAGTCGGGACTCTTTCTGCGCCTTATGAAGGTCATTTCGGCACTTTTGAATTTTGTTGTCAGTCCAGGGGGCCCTTTTCCTGTTTCGAGGGTATACAGGAACTGTTTCTGCAGCTGCTAACTTAACTGCTTCTGTAAAGGCAGTATAGCCCTCACAGTGATCTGCCGCCTCAGAGGCAAGAGCCTCATACCTGTTGCTCAGCTGTAGTGTGAAGCTGGATCTCACACTTGGCTGTTGCAACAGAGAGGACCAGTCATGCCGCGGCAAGGCAGATTTCGTTGTTCTGCTAGCACGCAGACTAAGTCTTACCTTGGCCACAATAAGGCGGTGATCACTGGAGAAGGGTCGAAGTGTAAATGCATTACAGTCTTGTATAGAGCTCCTGTATTTCCTACGAAACAGAATATGGTCTATCTGGGACTTGTGACCACTGGGTCCACTATGAGTCCATAGCTTTCCAGTTCGCTTCTTGAACTGGGTGGTATCTTTCACAGTGCCCATGTAACTGAAGTCATTAGTTCTTGTAGATCGTATCTTTGACAGTGCCCTTGTTACTGAAGCCATTAGTTCTTGTAGATCGTTTCTTTGACAGTGCCCTTGTAACTGAAGCCATTGGTTCTTGTAGATCGTATCTTTCACAGTGCCCATGTAACTGAAGTCATTAGTTCTTGTAGATCGTATCTTTGACAGTGCCCTTGTTACTGAAGCCATTAGTTCTTGTAGATCGTTTCTTTGACAGTGCCCTTGTAACTGAAGCCATTGGTTCTTGTAGATCGTATCTTTCACAGTGCCCATGTAACTGAAGTCATTAGTTCTTGTAGATCGTATCTTTGACAGTGCCCCTGTAACTGAAGCCATTAGTTCTTGTAGATCGTATCTTTGACAGTGCCCCTGTAACTGAAGCCATTAGTTCTTGTAGATCGTATCTTTGACAGTGCCCTTGTAACTGAAGTCATTAGTTCTTGTAGATCGTATCTTTGACAGTGCCCTTGTAACTGAAGCCATTAGTTCTTGTAGATCGTTTCTTTGACAGTGCCCCTGTAACTGAAGCCATTAGTTCTTGTAGATCGTATCTTTGACAGTGCCCTTGTAACTGAAGCCATTAGTTCTTGTAGATCGTATCTTTGACAGTGCCCTTGTAACTGAAGTCATTAGTTCTTGTAGATCGTATCTTTGACAGTGCCCTTGTAACTGAAGCCATTAGTTCTTGTAGATCGTATCTTTGACAGTGCCCATGTAACTGAAGTCATTAGTTCTTGTAGATCGTATCTTTGACAGTGCCCTTGTAACTGAAGCCATTAGTTCTTGTAGATCGTATCTTTGACAGTGCCCATGTAACTGAAGCCATTAGTTCTTGTAGATCGTTTCTTTGACAGTGCCCATGTAACTGAAGTCATTAGTTCTTGTAGATCGTTTCTTTGACAGTGCCCATGTAACTGAAGCCATTAGTTCTTATATATCGTTTCTTTGACAGTGCCCTTGTAACTAAAGCCATTAGTTCTTGTAGATCGTATCTTTGACAGTGCCCTTGTTACTGAAACCATTAGTTTTTGTAGATCGTATCTTTGACAGTGCCCTTGTTACTGAAACCATTAGTTCTTGTAGATCGTATTTTTGACAGTGCCCTTGTAACTAAAGCCATTAGTTCGTGTAGATCGTTTCTTTGACAGTGCCCATGTAACTGAAGCCATTAGTTCTTGTAGATCGTATCTTTGACAGTGCCCATGTAACTGAAGTCATTAGTTCTTGTAGATCGTTTCTTTGACAGTGCCCATGTAACTGAAGTCATTAGTTCTTGTAGATCGTATCTTTGACAGTGTCCATGTAACTGAAGTCATTAGTTCTTGTAGATCGTTTCTTTGACAGTGCCCTTGTAACTGAAGCCATTGGTTCTTGTAGATCGTATCTTTCACAGTGCCCTTGTTACTGAAGCCATTAGATCTTGTAGATCGTATCTTTCACAGTGCCCATGTAACTGAAGTCATTAGTTCTTGTAGATCGTATCTTTGACAGTGCCCATGTAACTCAAGCCATTAGTTCGTGTAGATCGTTTCTTTGACAGTGCCCTTGTAACTGAAGCCATTGGTTCTTGTAGATCGTATCTTTGACAGTGCCCATGTAACTGAAGTCATTAGTTCTTGTAGATCGTTTCTTTGACAGTGCCCATGTAACTGAAGTCATTAGTTCTTGTAGATCGTTTCTTTGACAGTGCCCATGTAACTGAAGTCATTAGTTCTTGTAGATCGTTTCTTTGACAGTGCCCTTGTAACTGAAGCCATTAGTTCTTGTAGATCGTATCTTTGACAGTGCCCTTGTAACTGAAGCCATTAGTTCTTATATATCGTTTCTTTGACAGTGCCCTTGTTACTGAAGCCATTAGTTCTTGTAGATCGTTTCTTTGACAGTGCCCTTGTAACTGAAGCCATTAGTTCTTGTAGATCGTATCTTTGACAGTGCCCATGTAACTGAAGTCATTAGTTCTTGTAGATCGTATCTTTGACAGTGCCCATGTAACTGAAGTCATTAGTTCTTGTAGATCGTTTCTTTGACAGTGCCCATGTAACTGAAGTCATTAGTTCTTGTAGATCGTTTCTTTGACAGTGCCCATGTAACTGAAGTCATTAGTTCTTGTAGATCGTTTCTTTGACAGTGCCCTTGTAACTGAAGCCATTAGTTCTTGTAGATCGTATCTTTGACAGTGCCCATGTAACTGAAGTCATTAGTTCTTGTAGATCGTTTCTTTGACAGTGCCCTTGTAACTGAAGCCATTAGTTCTTATATATCGTTTCTTTGACAGTGCCCTTGTTACTGAAGCCATTAGTTCTTGTAGATCGTTTCTTTGACAGTGCCCTTGTAACTGAAGCCATTAGTTCTTGTAGATCGTATCTTTGACAGTGCCCATGTAACTGAAGTCATTAGTTCTTGTAGATCGTTTCTTTGACAGTGCCCATGTAACTGAAGTCATTAGTTCTTGTAGATCGTTTCTTTGACAGTGCCCATGTAACTGAAGTCATTAGTTCTTGTAGATCGTTTCTTTGACAGTGCCCTTGTAACTGAAGCCATTAGTTCTTGTAGATCGTATCTTTGACAGTGCCCATGTAACTGAAGCCATTAGTTCTTGTAGATCGTATCTTTGACAGTGCCCTTGTAACTGAAGCCATTAGTTCTTATATATCGTTTCTTTGACAGTGCCCTTGTTACTGAAGCCATTAGTTCTTGTAGATCGTTTCTTTGACAGTGCCCTTGTAACTGAAGTCATTAGTTCTTGTAGATCGTTTCTTTGACAGTGCCCTTGTAACTGAAACCATTAGTTCTTGTAGATCGTATCTTTGACAGTGCC
Organism: Nemertoderma westbladi; assembly: GCA_032718475.1. Lineage (NCBI taxonomy): Eukaryota > Metazoa > Xenacoelomorpha > Nemertodermatida > Nemertodermatidae > Nemertoderma > Nemertoderma westbladi. Next base: position 25,908 of record JAUCBJ010006007.1, on the reverse strand, counting down.
CTTGTAACTGAAGCCATTAGTTCTTGTAGATCGTATCTTTGACAGTGCCCATGTAACTGAAGTCATTAGTTCTTGTAGATCGTATCTTTCACAGTGCCCTTGTAACTGAAGCCATTAGTTCTTGTAGATCGTATCTTTGACAGTGCCCTTGTAACTGAAGTCATTAGTTCTTGTAGATCGTATCTTTGACAGTGCCCTTGTAACTGAAGCCATTAGTTCTTGTAGATCGTATCTTTGACAGTGCCCATGTAACTGAAGTCATTAGTTCTTGTAGATCGTATCTTTGACAGTGCCCTTGTAACTGAAGCCATTAGTTCTTGTAGATCGTATCTTTGACAGTGCCCATGTAACTGAAGCCATTAGTTCTTGTAGATCGTTTCTTTGACAGTGCCCATGTAACTGAAGTCATTAGTTCTTGTAGATCGTTTCTTTGGCAGTGCCCATGTAACTGAAGCCATTAGTTCTTATATATCGTTTCTTTGACAGTGCCCTTGTAACTAAAGCCATTAGTTCTTGTAGATCGTATCTTTGACAGTGCCCTTGTTACTGAAACCATTAGTTTTTGTAGATCGTATCTTTGACAGTGCCCTTGTTACTGAAACCATTAGTTCTTGTAGATCGTATTTTTGACAGTGCCCTTGTAACTAAAGCCATTAGTTCGTGTAGATCGTTTCTTTGACAGTGCCCATGTAACTGAAGCCATTAGTTCTTGTAGATCGTATCTTTGACAGTGCCCATGTAACTGAAGTCATTAGTTCTTGTAGATCGTTTCTTTGACAGTGCCCATGTAACTGAAGTCATTAGTTCTTGTAGATCGTATCTTTGACAGTGTCCATGTAACTGAAGTCATTAGTTCTTGTAGATCGTTTCTTTGACAGTGCCCTTGTAACTGAAGCCATTGGTTCTTGTAGATCGTATCTTTCACAGTGCCCTTGTTACTGAAGCCATTAGATCTTGTAGATCGTATCTTTCACAGTGCCCATGTAACTGAAGTCATTAGTTCTTGTAGATCGTATCTTTGACAGTGCCCATGTAACTGAAGCCATTAGTTCGTGTAGATCGTTTCTTTGACAGTGCCCTTGTAACTGAAGCCATTGGTTCTTGTAGATCGTATCTTTGACAGTGCCCATGTAACTGAAGTCATTAGTTCTTGTAGATCGTTTCTTTGACAGTGCCCATGTAACTGAAGTCATTAGTTCTTGTAGATCGTTTCTTTGACAGTGCCCATGTAACTGAAGTCATTAGTTCTTGTAGATCGTTTCTTTGACAGTGCCCTTGTAACTGAAGCCATTAGTTCTTGTAGATCGTATCTTTGACAGTGCCCTTGTAACTGAAGCCATTAGTTCTTATATATCGTTTCTTTGACAGTGCCCTTGTTACTGAAGCCATTAGTTCTTGTAGATCGTTTCTTTGACAGTGCCCTTGTAACTGAAGCCATTAGTTCTTGTAGATCGTATCTTTGACAGTGCCCATGTAACTGAAGTCATTAGTTCTTGTAGATCGTATCTTTGACAGTGCCCATGTAACTGAAGTCATTAGTTCTTGTAGATCGTATCTTTGACAGTGCCCTTGTAACTGAAGCCATTAGTTCTTGTAGATCGTTTCTTTGACAGTGCCCATGTAACTGAAGTCATTAGTTCTTGTAGATCGTATCTTTGACAGTGCCCTTGTAACTGAAACCATTAGTTCTTGTAGATCGTATCTTTGACAGTGCCCTTGTTACTGAAGCCATTAGTTCTTGTAGATCGTTTCTTTGACAGTGCCCTTGTAACTGAAGCCATTAGTTCTTGTAGATCGTATCTTTGACAGTGCCCATGTAACTGAAGTCATTAGTTCTTGTAGATCGTATCTTTGACAGTGCCCATGTAACTGAAGTCATTAGTTCTTGTAGATCGTTTCTTTGACAGTGCCCATGTAACTGAAGTCATTAGTTCTTGTAGATCGTTTCTTTGACAGTGCCCATGTAACTGAAGTCATTAGTTCTTGTAGATCGTTTCTTTGACAGTGCCCTTGTAACTGAAGCCATTAGTTCTTGTAGATCGTATCTTTGACAGTGCCCATGTAACTGAAGTCATTAGTTCTTGTAGATCGTTTCTTTGACAGTGCCCTTGTAACTGAAGCCATTAGTTCTTATATATCGTTTCTTTGACAGTGCCCTTGTTACTGAAGCCATTAGTTCTTGTAGATCGTTTCTTTGACAGTGCCCTTGTAACTGAAGCCATTAGTTCTTGTAGATCGTATCTTTGACAGTGCCCATGTAACTGAAGTCATTAGTTCTTGTAGATCGTTTCTTTGACAGTGCCCATGTAACTGAAGTCATTAGTTCTTGTAGATCGTTTCTTTGACAGTGCCCATGTAACTGAAGTCATTAGTTCTTGTAGATCGTTTCTTTGACAGTGCCCTTGTAACTGAAGCCATTAGTTCTTGTAGATCGTATCTTTGACAGTGCCCATGTAACTGAAGCCATTAGTTCTTGTAGATCGTATCTTTGACAGTGCCCTTGTAACTGAAGCCATTAGTTCTTATATATCGTTTCTTTGACAGTGCCCTTGTTACTGAAGCCATTAGTTCTTGTAGATCGTTTCTTTGACAGTGCCCTTGTAACTGAAGTCATTAGTTCTTGTAGATCGTTTCTTTGACAGTGCCCTTGTAACTGAAACCATTAGTTCTTGTAGATCGTATCTTTGACAGTGCCCTTGTAACTGAAGCCATTAGTTCTTGTAGATCGTATCTTTGACAGTGCCCATGTAACTGAAGTCATTAGTTCTTGTAGATCGTATCTTTCACAGTGCCCTTGTAACTGAAGCCATTAGTTCTTATATATCGTTTCTTTGACAGTGCCCTTGTTACTGAAGCCATTAGTTCTTGTAGATCGTTTCTTTGACAGTGCCCATGTAACTGAAGTCATTAGTTCTTGTAGATCGTATCTTTGACAGTGCCCATGTAACTGAAGTCATTAGTTCTTGTAGATCGTTTCTTTGACAGTGCCCATGTAACTGAAGCCATTAGTTCGTGTAGATCGTATCTTTGACAGTGCCCATGTAACTGAAGCCATTAGTTCTTGTAGATCGTATCTTTGACAGTGCCCTTGTAACTGAAGCCATTAGTTCTTATATATCGTTTCTTTGACAGTGCCCTTGTAACTGAAGCCATTAGTTCTTGTAGATCGTATCTTTGACAGTGCCCTTGTTACTGAAGCCATTAGTTCTTGTAGATCGTTTCTTTGACAGTGCCCTTGTTACTGAAGCCATTAGTTCTTGTAGATCGTTTCTTTGACAGTGCCCTTGTAACTGAAGCCATTAGTTCTTGTAGATCGTATCTTTGACAGTGCCCATGTAACTGAAGCCAGTTTTTGGATTTCGCATATTTGACAGTGCCGACCCCGGTCCCTTTGGCAGTTATCGGTGCGAGTTTTTCTATATAAATTATCACGGCTGTTATATTATGTGGCTGATTTACTTTCGCTAATTCTGTAGTAATACTTTTAATACTTCGCTAATCTATAATTGTCTTGAGTTATAATTTTGTTTTCGATCTGACTGGATATTACAGGAGAGTATATTGCTGGATTACGTAGGTTATTTTATATCCCTGATACTCTATGGATTCAATAATTTACGATGCATGAGGCCTAAATGTCCTGAGGTATTTGAATAATTGATTGCATCGGTAATGGTGAACATTGAGTAGAAACTATTTCCTTATGTTTACTGCGAAGGAGGACCATGGATAATAAATTATTTATTTGGTATGATGCATTAGCTCTCTAACTACTGCTGGTGGAGTTATACAGTTTTCTTTTTAACGGATTCCCACATTGCGGTTGTCCACTTTGCCTATCCAAGAAGGTGTTCACGATGTTTATGTTTCAAAACTGGTGGTGTTATATCCTATTGTACAATAGTTAGTGTCGAGCGCATCTTAAACAGTAGGATTAGACAAACAGTCGGACAGACTTAATGGTGGACAGATCTAAAAACCTAGAGATGGACAGACGTACAGTTAGACAGACCCACAGACAGGTTGTTGTACTAGATATTTCAGTCATAATAAGAGTTAAACATATTTTACGCCTGATTTAAATACTTTTGATATGAAATTAGTAACAACAATTAATTACTAATTATTATTATTTTTTGTAGCGAAATACTCACCGGCTTACCAAACTGGCCCCCAATTGAATTCTCTACTGGTTCCCAACAACCAAGGTCTAGTAGACGGCCAGTCTGTGTTGGTTGGTAAACGAACATCGTCCCCCCAGACTGGGCTGCCTAACGGCCCGTTAACTGTTCGCTCCGGGACGCAACCCAAGTACGTTGTCCGGAGTGTATTCGGTGGCGATTCGGCCCCCTTTCTCTCCCGTCGGATGGTCCTACTCCCGGACTCGGTAAACAATCTCCCCAACCAAGGAAACTTCCCACTCCACGCGAAACCCCCTCCCACTGACTCGCAAACTTCCTGACACCGACCTACAACTTGTGTTCGCATCCCGTATTTGAACAACCCGATGATAATTTCGACCACTTAACGTCCGTATTTGATGCAATGTGCTATGGTACTTGTAGAGTTACTTACTAAGACTGTATATTGTTTATTCTATTTTTGCTAAAGTTCCAATACGTACAGTAAAGTATATCTTGTTCGTATCTGTATAAATTAATGAATTTATATGCAAAAAGACAAGAAGTTATTAAATAAACTCAATTGTCATAATTATATGACTATCACACACACACAAGTTAAATCAAGTAAGTAAATAAAAATAATTGTTGGCTATTTTTAGTAAATCGAATGAATATTCATTAAATGGCCATCGGCTCTCTGGGTATAAGTACCGGTAGGTTTTATTTTGGCGGACAGGCCGACAGGCATACTGACAGACCCAATGCTGCCGATTTTCATTGCTGACGTCGTAGCTAGGTGATGTGCTCGTGGAGTAAATGGCGCAAAATGGCAGTGTGTGTTTAGTGGGTTTGAAAAATTAATTTAATGTGATTGGAAACATTAAGGGAAAGCAGCAGGTAACAGTGGCGGTGATTTCTAACCAAGACGGGGTCAATGTTATCGACCGACAGCCATATCTCTAGAAGTAAAAGAAATCCTGATTGTCTTGGCAGCTTGTCCTGCCAGGAGTAGGCCTAATAAACACCGCAGAAAGACGGCCCCCTAATTTAGTGGGTGGCATCTTAGCAGGACGTATTTATAATAGGCCATAGTACTCGGACCCCGTTGCGATACTGATACATCGCACAAACGACCGGCATACAGAAGAAAAAACACTATTTATTATCAATACATAATACAGGACACAATAAAATCATAAAATTAACAGATAGGGGGGAGGGAACTGGACGCAATAAAATTCATCCCTATCCAGGGGAAATTGGACGCCAATAACAGATGATTACTCTCAAAAATAAAACAGTAACCTGTTCTATTGTGTTTAGTTTATTGTTTTGGTTAAAATAACGTACCACTGTAACCTGTTTCTTTCCCTAAATTGAGAATCGAGGATCGCCAAGGCGGGATTTGCGTCCATTCCCCCCCCCCCCCCCCCTGTCTCAAAATTAAATTTTAAAATTTACTATAAATTTAACGTATTTTCACGGAGCCCCTAAGTGGACATGACAGTAGTAGATGTGTGGTCCTCTTTGCGACAGTTGGACCCCACTGACACCCATTGGGTGTCATATGACACCCTATTATCACCCATGGGGTGTCATTGGCCCCAGACAGTCTGGGTGACACCTCCTAATTAGGCTAATTAGACCCTAATTGACAGGTGTCAATCAATTAATTAGTACAATTAATCCCTAATAGCTGTCTATGACTCCTAGTTAGGGTTTAATTGATTATCCTAATTAATCAGACCAATTAGCGCCCCAACACGCAATGGTGTCAGTGTTGTCCAACTGTCACAAGAGGACCAAAGGGTGTCATAAGTGACACCGCGGCTCTTTTATTTATTAATACCTATTTATTTGTATTTAATTTTAATTAATTATATGTATTTTATTTTAGATTTACCAATAATTAGTTTTATATATTACTTTCTAAATGACCTCATTGACTTTAATCTCGTTATACTTAGACATAGGGTATACAGCTCCCTTACTGGTAACTAATTACTCTTATCTATATCCAGACTGCTTTATCGTTGACCTTTGACCCCCAATTAGCTTTAACCAAGCAACAGGTTTTTAATAATAGATGCATCCAAGCGCCCCGCCCCCTCTCGTGACACCTCTGATTACTAATTACTCTTACCTATATCCAGCCGTCTGCAGTTCCATAGTCTGCCGCTAGAGGTCATATTATCTGAAAATTAACATGTTCTCTAGCTTTGTTATTTACAATCCGCAAAACCATGAAGCCATATTGCTTAAGAGTTCTGAGGGGCGAGCCATGAGGCAAGATGTTTGAGACTTATTTATTACTTAATTTTGACCCCCCCCCCCCCCCCCAGTCGGTATCTATTACAATATAGGCCATATCTTTTGCGGAGTCACAGAGTAGTCTGAAGTTCCCCAGTGAAAACCATACAGTGCTATGAATTGGTACCGCGGCTCTTTTCTTTATTAATACTTATTTATTTGTATTTAATTTTAATTTATTTATTTGTATTTAATTTTAATTTATTTATTTGTATTTAATTTTAATTAATTATTTGTATTTATTTTTACTTTATTTTTTTGTACTTAATTTTAAATTAATTAATTGTATTACTTTTACTTAATATATTGTTTTCTATTTTTAGAATTAACAATAATTAGTTTTTATATTACTTACCGTTGCTAAATGACGTCATTATTGGAACCATCTCACTATGGACCTGCAGCCTTATTTAGCCCTAGGGTATACAGGTCCTAAACTTAAGGCAAGGCTATACTATCGCCTAGGTTACCAGTTACGCATGAATGAACAATTATCAGGGGCCCCTCTTAAAATTATTTGTGCTGCGTCAGGATTGCCTCATTTAAGGAAGCCGCATCCCTATCGATAATCTAATTATGGTATCGCTAACCATTTTCAGTATACTGTATAATTAAATAGGGCCCTCTTTTAATACATAAGTTTATTTATATATATATATAGTTTATCTTCAATTTAATTTGTTTTTATTTACAACCCTAATTGTTCTACAGTATTATAATTTATGTTTTATAATAACAAGCTATATCATGTTAATCTGTATTAATTTTCTTTGTACTGAGGTTTTCGAGGGCGCTCTTTCCAATGGTCCTATTCTCAAAACGATCTAACCTACTGTATAATGAATTACTTAAGACTGCGAGGTATGCGTAATTAACAAATCTCGTTTAATACCAGTTTTACTTAAAAACTATGAAGTTATAGTGCTTAAGAGTTCTGAGGGGCGAGTCATGAGGCAAGATGTTTGAGACTTATTTAGATATATTATTACTTAATTTTGACCCCCCAGTCGGTATCTATTACAATATAGGCTATATCTTTTTGCGGAGTCACAGAGTAGTCTGAAGTTCCCCAGTCTGCCGCTAGAGGGCGAAATATCTCAAAGTGAAAACCATACAGTAGCCATGATTGGTTACTAGGCAATACTACTACATTTGTATAGCTAGGCCTATTGCTAACCGAACGAAAACTACCCTGGTCCATGCGGGGATCGAACCCATGACCTATGGGAGATGTGAATTCAACGCAACCACTACACCAAGGTGGAACAGTAACGTTCGAATTTGTTTGTTGACGTTCGAATTTGTAAGACTCTCATTTAAGACCTGAGGCACTCCTAAAGTCTCGAGTTTTAGGACTGAGACACAGACTATGCCTCACTGAGGCACAGACCATGCCTCACTGAGGCACAGACTAAATAGCCGAGTTATATTGCATTATATGAACAATAAATTACAATATACGAGCACAAAAGTGTTTACAAGCACAGGTTCAAATCCAACTGAAGCTCTATTTATTTTGCATTGGAGTGGAATACTTTAGATGATGGGGGAATCTGGTTTGCGAGGGATATTTGAATGGTGAGTATAACTATCCTTGAGAGTTAGTGTAACGTTATCTCACCATGGATGGGGTTTACCACTGTACTCGCATCTGCTCTCTCATTGGCTACTCGATTCCTCAGATTAAGGGTCTAAGGCTTTCAAGCTGATAATTTGCTTAGTTTTCTTATTAGAAGGTCGTGAGTTCGAACTCTAGAAGAGCATCATTCTTTTTCCTAGCTCTTGGCTGACTGTGTACACTAGCTTTGACCTCCCAGTTATAGTGATAGTATGCAACCTTGGGAGTTAATGCGCTGTCTTATGAGTAAAGGCCAAGAGATTAGACCTCAGGTTGCTTCTATTGGTTCACTCTTCTTAACATTATATGCAATAACTCAACCCTTATTTAAAGTTTTAAAAATTATGACTTAGTTGACTAATTTTCCAAAGTATATTATAAAAATTAGACCTAATAGTAATAAATATTGTGGGTAAATACTCCTAATACTAATATAATTGTTATGGATAAATACTCCTAATACTAATATAATTGTTATGGATAAATAGTCCTAATACTATTATGAAAGGAACTCAAACAAACAACTGTCAATAGCGTCGTCCTACGCGGGCATATACTGAACGAGAGTTTTTTATCATAGGTCTTCGAAAATTAGTAAAAGCTGGTTGATTTACTTTACTTTCATCTTCCTCATTAACCATCTGTTTCTTAATTTTGGCCTGACCTTCACTTCTTCATCCTCTTCCACACCTTCACTTTCTTCATCCTCTTCTTGACCTTCACTTTCTTCGTTCTCAACTTCACTCTCTTCAACTTCATCCTGACCCTCACTATTTTCATTCTCCATCTCATCATCCTCTTCTTCTCCATCTTTCTCACTCAAATTTTCCTCATTTTCTAGGGGTAACTGTTTTTGTATCCCTTTCAAAATTTTCATAACTTTATGAAATTTATTTTCCATTGTCTGTTTTATATTTAATATATCACGCTCATCTCTCTTTTTCTTTTCATCTTCACTAAAATTATCTTCGGATTTTTTAATTTTTTTTGGTAACGGATCCATTAGTTTATCCTTTCTATGTGTTTCCATATGACGAGATAGATTGTCTTGTCTCATTTCTTTATTACAAACCAAACAACTTTCATGTCTATATGCATTATAGCAATGCCTCAATTGATACTATTGAATTTTAGCTAAATGATTTTACAAATTTTTAAATAAATAAAACTTTTATGATACTTTTTTTTTTTGAAACTTTTTTAAAATAAAAATTAGACAATCAGTGAGGCATAGTTTGTGCCTCAGTGCCTCAGTGAGGCATAGTCAGTGCCTCAGTGAGGCATAGTCTGTGCCTCAGTGAGGCATAGTCTGTGCCTCAGTGCCTCAGTGAGGCATAGTCTGTGCCTCAGTGCCTCAGTGAGGCATAGTCTGTGCCTCAGTGAGGCATAGTCTGTGCCTCAGTGAGGCATAGTCTGTGCCTCAGTGAGGCATAGTCAGTGCATCAGTGAGGGATAGTCTGTGCCTCAGTGAGGAATAGTCTGTGCATCAGTGAGGCATAGTCTATGCCTCAGTGATGCATAGTCTGTGCCTCAGTGAGGCATAGTCTGTGCCTCAGTGAGGCCTAGTCTGTGCCTCAGTGAGGCACAGTCTGTGCCTTAGTGAGGCATAGTCTGTGCCTCAGTGAGGCATAGTCTGTGCCTCAGTGATGCATAGTCTATGTCTCAGTCCTAAAACTCGAGACTTTAGGAGTGCCTCAGGTCTTAAATCAAGTCTTACAAATTCGAACGTCAACGAACAAATTCGAACGTTACTGTTCCACCTTGGTGTAGTGGTTGCGTTGAATTCACATCTCCCATAGGTCATGGGTTCGATCCCCGCATGGACCAGGGTAGTTTTCGTTCGGTTAGCAATAGGCCTAGCTATACAAAATGTAGTAGTATTGCCTAATAACCAATTCATGGCTACTGTATGGTTTTCACTTTGAGATACTTCGCGCTCTAGCAGCAGACTGGGGAACTTCAGACTACTCTGTGACTCCGCAAAAGATATAGCCCATATTGTAATAGATACCTACTGGGGGGTCAAAATTAAGTAATAATATATCTAAACAAGTCTCAAACATCTTGCCTCATGACTCACCCCTCAGAACTCTTAAGCAATATACAGTTGCTTCATAGTTTTTTAGGAAAACTGGTAAACGAGATTTTTTAATTACGCATACCTCGCAGGCTTAAGTAATTAATTATACAGTATGTTAGATCGTTTTGAGAATCGGACCATTGGAAACAGCGCCCTCGAAAACCTCAGTACAAAGAAAATTAATAAAGATTAACATGATATAGCTTGTTATTATAAAACATAAATTATAATACAGTAGATAGGGTTGTAAATAAAAACAAATTAAATTGAAGATAAACTGTATAAACTTATGTATTAAAAGAGGGTCTTATTTAATTTTACGTTATACTGAAAATGATTACCGATACTATATTTAGATTATCGATAGGGATGCGGCTTCCTTAAATGAGGCAATCCTGACGCAGCACAAAGAATTTTAAGAGGGCCCCCTGATAAATTGTTCATTCATGCGTAACTGGTAACCTAGGCGATAGCTTGCATGTAACTTCTTGCCTTAAGTTTAGGCCCTTCGCTAACATTAACCCTATTAGTACCGGGGCTATAAAATGTACAAATACCGGGGGGGGGGGGGGGGGGGGGTCATATTGACCCCCCCCCCCCCCCCCCCTCTAAAATCTACAAATTTTTACGAAAGCGTCTGATTTTTTGTTTGTATGTAGGTATCACTAGTCTGGATCCGACCGAAAAAAAAAAATGTTCGAAAAAATGTACTGGGGTGGTTATATTGCAGCACCAAAATTACAAGTAGTGCACATTTCACAAAATTTGAAAGTTACATTTTTCGGCTAATTGTTTTTCAATACAGGTTTTTTGGGGCGCAAAATACATTGGAAAATATTTAAAAATGATATGATTACTATAAATGGCTGTTTAGTCCTCTCTGCGTAGGAAAAAAATGAAAAAAAAACAAGTAACCAGCACTTAATTCCGTTAGAACACAAAATTTTTAATTCACTTATACGATGCTATAAATTCACATTTGCAGGTTTTCTAGGGCGCTGATTCTAATGGAATATATTTATAATATGCCAGATCATTGCTCCGTGTATTTTTCGACGTAATTTTGCAAATTTTGGTGCTAGCACCAAATTTGGTACCCATCACCCAAAAGTACAAGTTTGCGATATCCAGTGCTGTTTTTATTGATTCCATCGGATTCAGGACCCTCATAAACCCGTATAACGCAAGAAACAAGATGATACTATCTACTGATCAATTTGCTTATTTTCCCAAATTTGGTGCTGGCACAACAATTTTCACCCACCGTCGAAAAATCAAGTTTGAAAACTCTTATGAAAGTTTTACTGAATCCATTGAATTCAGAACCCTCACAAACCCGAATAACGCAAGAAACAAGGTGACACAATCAATTGATATATTTGATGGTTTTCAAAATTTGGTGCTAGCACCACATTTTGCACCCACTTCCGAAAAATACAAGTTTGATATGTCTAGTTCGATAATTATATATTCCATTGAATTCAGAACAGCCATAAACCTCTAAAACGCAAGAAATAAATTGTCACAAGCAATTTTATCTATTGAATGGATTTTCAAAATTCGTGCTACTGTAGCACCAAAATTTGCACTCAGCACCGAAAAATACAAGTTTGATACGCTTGGTGCAACTCGTATATATTCCATCGAAACCAGAACCCCAAAAAACCCAATTGCGTAAAAAACCAGTTTTAAACAATCAATTTACAAAATTGACATATTTCAAAATTTGGTGCTGGCACCAAAATTGTCCCGCCGAAACCCGCCGAAAAAAAAAATTTGAATATCAATTTATATGAATTCCATCCAATTGCTAACACCAAAAAACCGGTGTAAATCCAAAATTGACATGTTACAATTCATATTTAATGAAATGAAATTTTAAAAAACGTCTCATAAAAGTGCCAAAAGTAGGGTTAAAAAATGGTGCTATAACTCGAAAACTACCCAATATTTTTGAAAACGGTTTTCACTACTTGGAAGACAATAGATTCTTAGGAAAAGTCATAAAATCTTAGATTCCCAACTGCGTTTGTTTCAGAATTATAATAAGAAAACCACGGGGGGGGGGGGGGGGTCATATTGACCCCCTTCCCCGGGTTTAATAGGGTTAACTCCAAAATAGTTACCAGTAAGGGAGCTGTATACCCTAGGGCTAAATAAGGCTGCAAGTCTATGGTTAGATGGTTCCAATAATGACGTCATTTAGCATCGGTGTGTAATATATAAACTGTTTATTGTTAAAGCTAAAAATAGAAACCAATATATAAAGTAAAAATAAATACAAATAATTAATTAAAATTAAATACAAAATTAATTAAAATTAAATACAAATAAATAAATTAAAATTAAATACAAATAAATAAATTAAAATTAAATACAAATAAATAAATTAAAATTAAATACAAATAAATAAATTAAAATTAAATACAAATAAATAAGTATTAATAAATAAAAGAGCCGCGGTAGCAATTCATAGCTACTGTATGGTTTTCACTTTGAGACATTTCGCCCTCTTGCGGCAGACAGGGGAACTTCAGACTACTCTATGATTCAGCAAAAGATATGGCCTATGCTGTAGTACTGTAGATGCCTACAGAGTTTAAACGGCTTCCTGGACAACACGCAACAGCGCAATGGCGCAACGGCGCAACAGCCCTATAACCAATGAACAACATTGGCGCAACAGCGCAACAACCTAAGATTGGTTTATACATTCCACTCTAATTCCATTGGCTTGTACATTCTGTAGCGTTCTATGGCAATCCATTTCTGTAGCGCCGATGGCACAACAAGCAGAGAACAGGAGAGGTTAGGCCTACAAATACATGAAAATACTGGTTATTGATTAGCTGACAGGAAGTAGTCAGGCTGTCAGGTAGTGCTGTAGTGTTGGCAACGCACAGGCAGGGTGTAAATCTTTTCGACCTACGCGTAGTTCGCAACATTTCATTGGGTCATACATCACCAGTTTCAGAGTTTTAACATTAACTACGCGGAGGTGCTACGTATAACTACGCGTAGGTGCTACGTATAACTACGCGTAGGTGCTACCCATAACTATGCCTATTCGACGTTTATCATTAAGTGGCTTACGTATTCCAAGCGTTTCAGTACTAAAATAAGACACAATTCGGTATGTTCAATAAACAACCCACAACAATCAAATGCTTTCAACAGTATTGTATCCTATACATGTATACTCTGTAGAGGAATACGCTAAGACTACATATTCTTCACTTCATGCGTTGCGGGCGGTAAAATGTGTTAATAATTAAAGTTTAGAGTTCAAAAATAGTTTACAAAGGAAATAGGCCGATGGTTCTTATCGATTCTCTATGCTTTTTATTGCCTTTGTTCACGATAGGGCAAGGATATACTGTATTTAATATGCTAACCCCTTGGCAAGGGAAGGGGGAGACTAAATTGTCTACCATGATTGGTTGCACTTGTTATCTCTATGGCATCACTATAGTTTGGTATAGGACGGTTTTAGCTCGGTATAGCTCTGCATTGGATTGAATTTAATTGAACTCTCTTTTTATTAAAATTATAAAATAAAAAAATAACTAACGAAATCAATAATTTACATTTAAATACACTGAATTAGAAACGGCAATAATTACAAATAACAACGCCATCAATAACTGTTCACTCTTCTATAAAAACATTTTATGTTTTATAAGAACAAAAGTTTATGCATACTGAGTAGAAACTAAAAATAAATGCATGATCATGCGTCCTAATTAATCGAATCTATTGAAATGGCAATATTCTAATAAATTACAAGTTTTAAGTTTGTCACAAAAGGACTTAACACTTACTGATTCGTTAACGTCACTGGGAAGTGAGTTCCATATTGGTACTAGGATTGTTATATGTCGCATCCCTTTTAGAACGTACAGTACCTTGCTTTATTTATTACTCTGTTGCGCCATCGGCGCTACAGAAATGGAATGTCATAGAACGCAACAGAATATACAAGCCAATGGAATTCGAGTGGAATGTATAATCCAATCATAGGTTGTTGCGCTGTTGCGCCAATGCTGCCCATTGGTTATAGAGCTGTTGCGCCGTTGCACTGTTGCGCCGTTGCGCTGTTGCGTGTTTTTCAGGAAGCCGTTTAAACCTAATCGGAATGAAAATAACAAAGTTAGAGAAGATGTTAATTTCAGATAATACGCCCTCTAGCGGCAGGCTATAGAACTGCAGACGGCTGGATATAGGTAAGAGTAATTAGTGATCAGAGGTGTCACGAGAAGGGGCGGGGCGCTTGGATAAAACTATTATTAAAAACCTGTTGCTTGGTTAAAGCTAATTGGAGGTCAAAGGTCAACGATAAAGCTGTCTGGATATAGATAAGAGTAATTAGTTACCAGTAAGGGAGCTGTATACCCTATGTCTAAGTATAGTGAGATGAAAGTCAATGAGGTCATTTAGAAAGTAATATAGAAAACTAATTATTGGTAAATCTAAAAATAAATACAAATAATTGATTAAAATTAAATACAAATAAATAAGATTTAATAAATAAAAGGGCTGCGGTGTCACTTATGACAGACACCCTTTGATCCTCTTTGCGACAGTTAGACCTCACTGATGACCATTGCGTGTCAGGGCGCTAATCGGTCTGATTAATTAGAATAATCAATTAAACCCTAATGAGGAGTCATAAGACACCTATTAGGGTTTAATTGTGCTAATTAATTGCTGACACTTAGGGTCTAATTAGCCTAATTAGGGGGTGTCACCCAGACAGTCTGGCGCCAATGACACCCAATGACACCCATAGGGTGATAATAGGGTGTCATGTGACACCCAATGGGTGTCAGTTAGGTCTAACTGTCGCAAAGAGGATCAAACCCCTACCACTTTGATTCTATGTTTGGTATTCGATATATTTCGTTTTTTGAAATTATTTTGTCGCGAAATTAAAAGCAATGGTAAAATAACAGCTGGTGTTCACGATGAAATATGGCTTAATATGTCAGAATTATACACAGTCATAGTAAAACGTGTTGGTTGCCAAATTTTACTATTAGGCTATAAGGAAAGGCAATGTTTACTCACACATAAGCTGTGGGTTTCTAATGTATTACCCCATAAGCTGATTGCTCTCCCAGTGCTTCCTAAGGGTATATCTACAATAAGGTTACTCACTCTGCTATGTTAGGTGGTGGATCAGGAGAATGAATTTTAGTTACACAAAGCAATGTGTTGTGTCCTATTGCAGTCGATACTCACTGTGGATTGCAAAATGTTTTATACAGTAGTTGACCTATAATAGTTATTGTATGTATTTAAGGAGCCCGCTCTGGCCTACCGCCAAACTTAGCAGGAGTACCTATATTACATATTCCCATAGGATTCACTGGGAAGAGAAATTCCGCTTGACGACGGGGTAATACCTATAGAAGGAAACTAAATTTATTATTTGACTCTATTCGTTGTTATTTATCTGGTTGTGCATCATGGGCATTTTTTATAAATATTCGGTAATCTTATAACTTGTAAACCTGCTTGATAATGAAATTATTTGCTTCATAATCATATTTTTGTTAGTGGTAGCAAAGTGTCATTTTTTATTATGTGGGGCGAGCCACAAAGTCAGCTAGCCTCACGCCTTACAGTTTAGACAATTGTTTAGTTTACTTACTGCTGACTGACATAGTACTTTGTAATAGTCTTGGCTATGATTCTTCCCCCGGGCTCCTTCCAGCCAGCTTGTTGGCTTTCTAGTAGAATTAATAATAATAATAAGCAGAACAAATAAACTCTGGAAATAGCCCGGGGAATAAGTTGTAGGCGACTACATTGAGATATAACACACATAAATCAGCATCCAAATCACAATGTTAATCCATTCAATCCCTTTGTTGGTCTTATTAGGGATAAATTTACAACAAACTCTATGAAAGAAACTAATACTCATTAGAACATGTTTTAGAAAAGTATCCTAGATTGTCATGTGTCCTTGATGAAATGGCATTTCTTATTTGGAATAGGTGATCTTGTTAAAGATTATTTCAATCATGGTTTGAGACAGCGTAGTTGTCATGACTGCGGTAATTTTATTGCTGGGTTCAGAGAATATTGAATGACATACAGAAATGACAAATGTGGAAAAAGACGTGAGTCATTTACAACATAATTAGTGTAGGCCCTTAGTTGGAGTTTGGAGTATTATCAAATGTAATGTAACATAAAATAAAATGTAACATAAATTGATTAATGAAGATAAATAGTTTTTAATAAACAATAAATTAAACATCTAAATGGGAAATTTGGTAAATTTTGCAACATGTCATATTAAGGATAGTTATTTTTACAGAACACAAGCGAACACAGTAGGACACACCCGAACACACTCCAAAACTGCCGAACACAATCGAACACAGTCGAAAATAGAAAGAGCACAAAAAAATAACACAGGGTACCAACTTTTAGATAAAATTAGCCACGCGTTGCTTTTCTATAAGAAAATTCCCGAAATTATTGAATAAAATTGTCGCGAAATTAAATATTCTTTTCTTATCATCAGGTAGGCCTATTATTTGTTGTGTACTGCATAACAAACTATGTAGGGAAGCCTACCGGGTTCAGTCTGTCACATATATAGTAATAGCGGGTTAGCTAATAGGCCTGTTTGCCTGTGTACTGGAATAGCTTTGTCTGGGATTGATTGCTGAGGATATGAATTAGGATGTTAGGCCCGTTACCGTACGTACTGTACATGAAGTACGGTACAACACGTCGGTACAACATAGGTACCGGTACCGGTACCTACCTGCCTACTGCTGCACTGTAATATAAAGAGCTGGGTCCCGGTTAGGTAGCTACCCTGGCAGAGTGGCAGGTACCGGTAGGCCTACGGATCACTGTCCCGGTGCTAACCACAATTAACTTAGGCCTACTACTAAGTTAATTTATTAGTTGTCGGCTTAGGCTAGGCCTGATCTGATAATAAATTAATATTTAATTTCGCGACAATTTTATTCAATAATTTCGGGAATTTTCGTATAGAAAAGCAACGCGTGGCTTATTTTATCTAAAAGTTGGTTAACATGTGTTATTTTTTTCCGCTCTTTCTATTTTCGACTGTGTTCGATTGTAGTCGGCTACTACTACTACTAGTATCGGCATGCTGCATTGCAGCTGTATTTTTAAGAATGCTGTGCCGTCTTGTTTACAAAATTGCGCCGCCACCACTCCCTATCACCCATGACATTTGCTAGATCATCCGCATCTTCAAGGCCAGTGTCCTTTAAGATGCGTCTCAAGAAAGTCATGGGCTGTCCACCATGCTTATTCACTCCATGAGGCTGCCAAAGTACAAGATTATGCACGGGCTGGTCCTCACGGCGAAAGCAATGTCCTGCAAAGCGGAGGCAATTTTGTTCTAGTGTCAAGCTTGGGGGAACCAATGAGACACCTCCAGTGTTATATAGTGTCTGGTTGGAGATGTGTGCATTGTACTTGACACAATGAACCCGGCGTAGCATTCTTGTGAATGTGCCATCCAGAGATTTGGTGTCCTCAGCAGTTAGAACCCTGCATGGAACTACTGCTGCTCTAAATAATCGGACCTTAAGTTTCCGATTAATTCTCGGTGACTTCCAAATCCTGGAAAGCCTATTCAAGGCTGCCCATGCCTTTCCCTTACGTATTCGAAGGTCCTCACCTGACTTCTGGATCCATGATCCCAGGTAACAGAAGTCGTCCACATGCTCAAGCATACCATCCTTTGAGCTTATGCTCGTCCGATCAGAGACTTGCTGAGGACTTTCAAAGTTAACTGTCAAAATTTTGGTCTTTCTGGAGTTAATAAAAGGACCAACACTAGAAGCAGCATGTTCGAATTAGCTGAGGAGCCGTTGGGCTCCCTTTAGTGATTCTGAGAGTTCTCCGTAGGCCATGGTACTCCTAAGTCATCAGCAAAGTCTAGATCAGTTAGGTACTAACTATTAGTAGTTAGGTACTAGTTAGGTATACAGGAACTGTTTCTGCAGCTCCTAACTTAACTGCCTCTGTGAAGGCTGTATAGCCCTCACAGTGATCTGCCGCCTCAGAGGCAAGAACCTCATACCTGTTGCTCAGCTGTAGTGTGAAGCTGGATCTCACACTTGGCTGTTGCAACAGAGAGGACCAGTCATGCCGCGGCAAGGCAGATTTCGGTGTTCTAGTGTAAATGCATTACAGTCTTGTATAGAGCTCCTGTATTTCCTACGAAACAGGATATGGTCTATCTGGGACTTCTGACCACTGGGTCCACTATGAGTCCATAGCTTTCCAGTTCGCTTCTTGAACTGGGTTCCAGCCGAAAACAATCCATTTCCAGAGATAAAATCCTGAAGATGGACAGAATTTCGGTTAACACTATCACTATAGACCCAGGGCGATGTAGGTGATTGATGCAGACTTGCATTAAAGTCTCCCAGGAATGTTAAGAATGCATGCTGATCCACTCATCAGTAGCTGCTTGTAGATTCTGGTATAAATTTTCCACCTCCTCTACAGGGGCAACACTAGTTGGAGAGTAGCACACAATCAGAACCACCTTAGGAAACTTCTTAGCCAGTCTTCCAGAACATGAGAAGTGGCAACGGATGATACGGTTAGAGATTTGGTCTATTTTGTCCAATGCTGCATGTGCAGTTGGATTCATCAATAGACCAATTCCACCATTGCCACTATCATCTGCTGAAGCGAGGGCGAGTCGCCAACCGCCCCACATGTCCTTAATCTGAACATCATCAGTCTGTCCAGTCTGCATTCGGTGCTCTTGAACACCCACTGCACTAAGAGAAAGCTTATCTGCCAAGGCAGTCAGTTCACCTTTGCGCATTGGGGACCCGAGTGTTAGGGTGTTTACTGAGGCTAGTCTAGTGACTTGCCTCAGATTCACCAATGGCTTTGTTGGTGGTCGGGGTGGAACATGAGAGTAGCCTCCAACTCCAGAATCCCTCTGCCCCTCACAATCTGGCCTCCCTGGTGACCCAGGGTTTGGGCCAGAAAGGTCATCAGGAAAGGGACTCAAAGAATTGTTTGCCGCTCTCTCTCCAGTAGGGGGTGAGACAGGCAGCCGGTCAGGAGATAACTGACGCCTGTGAGGCCGATTGTGTCCAGTCATTCCACTGGCCTCTAGTGGCTGGACCTCCGCATTACTAATGTAATCCATAGTGGGGGTTGGGGGGTGCTTTTTTTTGCCGAGTCAGCTCTCGGGGCAAAAAACACACCCTGGTTGGCCATTCCACAGGGTGGGTGTCGCAGTGGAGTCAGATATGAGGCCCATCACCCATATCTACTCTGGCGCACATGACCCACCATTGGCTGTGCACCCCTGCTGCCAGGTGCAGGTCGCAGTAAAGTGCACTCAGAGTGGACATGAGAACACTCTACTCCTGACCAGCCAAGGGTAGATCACCATCTGCCTGGCCAGGCCATATACCCCTGCAGCCAAGTATATGGGTCCTTAATCCAGGACCAAGGGCGTCCTTATCCCAGAACGAAGGGGGTCCTAGTAACAGGACCAGATTTGCCCTAGTAAGAGGGTCTATGCAGCTACAGGTGGCACCTCCTTTATGCTGCATGGAGGTGGCAATTTTTCTTGATCAATGACCTAGAATACCTGACCTGACCTTAATGTAGTAGTACCAGTACTCTTATATGGGAGTCCATGCTGGGCTCTAACTGCAGAAGATACCAAATCTCTGGATTTCACTTTCACTAGAATGCTGCGCCGGGTTCATTGTGTCAAGTACAATGGACACATCTCCAATCAGATACTATAAAACTTTGGAGGTGCTCCATTAATCTCCCCTAGCTTGACACTTGAACGGAACAGCCTCCGCTTTGCAGGACATTGCTTTCGCCGTGAGGACCACCCAGTGCATAATCTTGTGCTTTGGCGCCCTCATGGAGTGCATAAGCCCATGACATTCTTGAGACGCATGTTAAAGGACACTGACCTTGAAAATGCAGATGATCTATCAAATGTCATGGTTGATAGGGAGTTGTGGCGGCGCAATTTTGTCGTCAAGCCGGCACAGCATTCTTAATACTGTATATATGTAATATATATATATAATGCAGCTGCAATGCAGAACGCCGATCGTAGTAGTAGTAGTGGTAGATATTTAAATGCTACAGTTAAACAAAAAATAAGATTCTTTACAAATAATTTACTCCAAATTACAGCTGCCACCATCATCTCTTTAAATACCATTGCTCGCTGCTGCCATCCTCTCTGTCACATTGACCTCCACTTAACTGTCGATGTCATCTCGGTTGTTGTTTGGCGTTCTATTTGATACAGTAATGTGTAAATAAGTAAGTATATGTAATGGAGTTTCCGTCATACATAATATCATACATTATTTTTTATATGTCACATTACAGCTATTTCTAAACGGAATTCAGATATGTTTATAGATTTGAAATCCTGGTCTCCTAATGTCCCCATTGTGACCAAGGTTACTACTACTACTAGGTCGAGCAAACTCGGACAGTGGAAATGAGATCCTTCCAGGCTTCCAGCCTTCCCGATTCTCCATAGTTCTCGCAATTTCGTTTCTCCCAAGTTCAGTATCCCTTTCAAGTTGATCTATATATGTTATGGCCGGTCGTCCACGACTACGCTTTCCATGAGTTGGTTGCCAGAGAAGTAGATCTGGTATGACCTTTTCTTTACTTCGCCAGCAGTGCCCACTGAATCTTAATCTGCGTTCACGGAGGGTGGTTGATACAGTTGGTATTGTACCATAAAGCGCGGCGTTTGTCATGTGTTGTCTCCAGCTGATGTTTAGGGCTGCCCTTAGTAGTCTTGTGTAGCAACCATCAATTCGTTGTTCAAGTGATTTAGTCAGTGCCCAGGTCTCACCCCCGTATAAAAATACACTTTCCACTGTGGCTCGAAAGAACTTAGTCTTCAGGAGCCTGGAGAGTTCTGATTTCCAGATGGTATCCATTTTTGATAGAGCTATCCAAGCCTTTGCTTATCTAACTGTCCTTTTTGCTACTCTCTATCCATGATCCAAGGTACTGGAAGTCATCGACCTTCCTTAGTTGATTATTATCAATGGTTGTCAAGTTTCCATCAACATTAAAGGTGATGAATTCGGCCTTGGTAGCATTTATATGCAATCCAACCTCCTTAGCAGCTGTAAAAGCCTTTGCTGAATTGCCCCGTTATTTTTATTATCTTTTACATTAAAATACTCCGTAGTTGATTTAATAAGTGTAAGAGACCGTATTATTGCTGTATCTGTGTTTTTAGAGGATCTAAGACCTATTTCCTCCGTATGTGTACTGTGAAAGGTATATTTTATGATTCTATGGCAATTCGTGACGCAAAAGGGTGATAGCTACTCTTGAACAGTAGTTACTATGACTACGGTTAACAGCTGACATTCATACGTGTTGATTTCCTTTGTTCTACGGCGTCTCTCAGTTCAGTCAGCCAATGAGAGCGTTTTTGTGGCTCCTTGTACAGAGAATTTCCGAGAAATGACGCAATGCCTATGTGCAGTGCTTACATTCAGTCTTGAGCCAAAGAAAGAACGGCTTAGAAATATTTTGTGCTGTACTGCTTTTTAGTCGTACACTGGTAGGTTTAATTATAAAGGGCATATATCCTTTAACTGATTGATATATTCAAAACAACTGACTACTTGAATATCTCATGCCTATGTGCACTGACATACCGGTACTGACTTGTTGTTTTATACTGCTATTTGCTGTCAGTTCTTCATAATATGGTTGATGAATAATTATATTTGGAATAACGATAAATAACCCCGCAACCCAATATTCTTGATATACCGAAGGTAAGAGAGAAAGGTTACCAATAACGATTGTGACTTATGTTAAAGTGGTTTGAAGTGAATCTAATGTTATTTGATAGACCCTACATGAGTCAGCCTGTGTTCCTTTTATATGTGACTAAAATCAGTGAAGATTGGCAGATTAGTGTGCAGTATTGTGCAGCATAGTGTATGAGTGAGTCTGTTAAAGAAGCAATTCCTAAAGAATGCGCCATATATGTGGATTATAATTAAGCCATATCGTTGCGAGTAGTTTAAGTCATAACTCTGTTTATGTAGATAAAGCGCCACGTCCTAAAGGAACTGTTAATATTACCGAAGGTGAATAATATTGTCAGAGATTATATAATACTGTCAGTCGAATAATACATTAGGCTTACATAGCAATAAAAATTAAACCGTCGAACCCAATCTCCCGGGAATATCCAGCGGGTGAATGGTCGCGCACGGATTGGTTTCGACTAGTGTAGTGAATCAAATACTTGTCATAGACTAAAAAGCAGATTTATTATCTAGAAGACATTCTAATTTGGCGGGTTAAACTGCCAAAGGTCTGAAAGCGCGAACATTAAAGGATATAGCTTCTTATTGCAGTAAGCAATAAAGTCGAAAGTACCGGTCGACCGGTAACCAGTAGGCCTGACTGCCTGATCATCCGGACCGGTACCTACAGCAGTATTATTCGATTTTGATTGTTATATACCAGTAGGCCTTAATAATTAATCAGGGACTGCAGCCCTGGTTTTTATTGAGATTTTTACTTATTTCTGTCAAGTTTTATTTGTTTGTAGGCCAGTATTGAACAGAAGGCGTGTAAACCTGATCAGATTGTACAGACAATTTGTAGGCTGAGCTGTTGTCTGATTGCTGTTAAGTCCGAACGAATTGCAGTGTGTGTAGAGCACTTGTCCGATTAAGTACGGTTAGGAAGTAGGGGCAGCCACGCTGTAAGGTAAACCCCCAACTAAAGAATAAGTCGCACTACTGGGTTAGAGCGCATACTCCCTAATCATTTCGGAGTCTGCATATACCGTAGTTTATTTAGGCTTGAGAGTAGTCTGCCATCGTTTAGTCTGTACTTTGTTTGTGTAAGTCTGTACGGGTAGCGTATAATTTTATTTAAATAATTTGTAGGCTGGATAGTTGTCTGGCTGTTATTAAGTCTGAACGGATTGTAGTGTGTGTAGAGCATCTGTCCGATTAAGTAAGGTTAGGAAGTTGAGGCAGCCAATGCAGTAAGGTAAACCCTCAATTAAGGAATAAGTCGTACTACTGGGTTAGAACGCATACTCCCTAATCGTTTCGGAGTCTGCATATACCGTGGTTTGTTTAGGCTTGATAGTAGTCTGTCAGTATTTAGTCTGCATTTTGTTTAAGTAGTTTGTACGCGTTGCGTAATATTTATTATTCAGAGTTTATGCGATTATTCGCAACATTCAAGTCCCTAAGTTTGTTCCTACAGTAATTGTGTTTGTTATACATACCGTTATAGTTAAATTAACCCCGGTACTACACGGGCTGCTCGGCGTAGGTAAAGACTGGTGATTTTGTGCATCGGTCACTCCAGCAGATGCCGTGGTTCTTTTAGCTGTTCAAGTATATTTAACTACTGATTATTTGTTATACAAGTACTCGTACCTAATTTAGGGTTTAGTGTACCGTACTTTCCGAAGTAATTATTGTAGGCATTATATTTGTGTTGTAAAGTGGTTGATAGGCACATTCGATTAGCTCTATTAACTTCTAGGTAGGAACACTCCGTGATACATAACGTAGAACCTATAGCGATACGGCTATAGGTCGTCAGGCGGTGGTATTTTCCTATCTAGACAACGCAGTGTATTTACTACTACTTATTATTTCAAATACCGTAGTACCCTGTCCGTGTAATAACCGGTTTTCTAACCCTTTGTTAGGCTGGTTTGTAGACTTCTTGTAAAATTACCCTAAAAATTCGTATTTTGCGTTTTTGTAAATTTTTGTGTTTATTTAGAGATTGTAATCTCAACCCGAATTGTACGTAATTTGTAGTATTAAGTAACTTAGGTAAATTAGTATTATTTGTTTTAGTGTCCTGTACGTAACACTTCACTGAAAGCGCACCGCTTTGTGTAGTGATTACTCCCCAGAAATAATAACATTTATTTCAAACATTGACAAAACCCATTAAAACGGGTATATATATATTATAAATCAAATCTAACGATTTATAAATCGTAGGCCTACCATACAACCATTAGGTCTCAATATCAGTTGGATTACTGCTCAAATAACGGTAATAAAGTAAGTAAAGTAACAAAGTAACCCTAAAGTAACAGAAATTCAATTATTTGAAATAATTGATATACCGGTATTTACGATAGGCCTATTATCTTTATTTCTATAAATCTAGGCTGAAATTATACCGGTACTTGTAATTAATTCTATTTCAGAATTATATATCCTACAAACTGTAAGCTGTATACCGGTATTCCGATAGGCCTATTATATATTTATATATATTTGTGCTAAAATTATACCGGTATTCTGTGATAAACCTAGTCTGTAATAATACTTATATAGTTATATATACTATAAGTATACCGGTATTCTAATATATATATATATATCACGCTACACTGAGTAGCAGTACCGGTAATTAATTACTAGGCTAGCAGGTAATACTGAGTTACTAGACTTACTCAGACTGTAATACAGCAGTAGACATTCAACGGTATACATAGTCATGTCTGATACTAAGCAGAACCTGTCAGACAGTTTATTAGATGTAACTATCTGCGACTCAGATAGAGAAGTACACTGTCTGGTCGTAAATCCAGTTCACCTCCCACTGTGAGGAAAGTCATCCCTCCAGTAGTAATAACAGAACCTAGGCTGGTCCAACATCGTAGGTCTATCATAGGCACCCGAGCTCAGGTCAAGCGGGACCAACAAGCGGCGGAACAGCAACAACCCGCTAGTCAAGAACTTATTCCTCAGCGGCCCAGCAGCTCCAGTAGTGAGGATACTGTAGAGCTGACACCCGAGAGCGGAGCAGAGATGACGGATGCGGTTTATACGGATCCCCTTCTCATCCTTCCTGCAGCCGTGCTCGCTGGGTTATTGATCGCGGTGGAAGAACACCAGATCGATTGGGCAAGGAGTCAACGGACAACTAGAGATAGCTACGCGGGCTACACTAGTGAAGAACTGAAGTCTATTGTCGAGTCGCAATGGAACTTCCCCGGACCCGGACTCCCGTTTGATTTATCAGAAGCTGCCTGGGAAGACATACACCGGATGGGAGTAGCCAAGGAAACCATCGATCCAGCTGTGTGGAAGAGGTCCGCAGCCGGATACGCACAGGGATTCTTCAGCTCTATGGAGCGAATAGAAAAGCAACTTTTTCAACAACCTCAAGGACCTCAAGAGCAGGGATCGCTGCTTTATCAAGTTAGAGAAAGAGTTCTGCGGATTAGGCTAATCTTATCCGCCTTTGAGGAGGCTTCTAAACGAAAGCAAGACACGTCGTTGCAAGTTGCCGTAAAGACTTGGTTTCAAAGGGTGAGTCACCAGGTTCAAGGAGCAGCTCAGTGGAAAGCTCAGTTGGAGGAGCGCTCAACCCATGGAGAATCAACAGACGCTACTTTCTCCCAAGTGGAAAGTGAAGCGACGGCAGAGAAACCGCATAAGAAGGATGCCATTGATATCTATCTGTCAGACTATCAGCGTTTTGTGGGAGATGAAGAGTTGAGGAGAAGGCTAGAGGGACTTAGCCCTAATAGCGAAGGAGCCAAACTTGTGTTAGATGCGATTGATGTGGATAGGTTAGCGGCGAACCAAGCTAAATTCGATGAACAACTCCGCATCGCTAGAGAAAAGGAAGAACAATTAAGGAAAAAGCGTATAGAAGACAGAAAGATAGCAGCAGTGGCAGAAGCAGAAAGAAAAGCGGCAGCGGCAGAGGCAAAAGCGGCA